>JAQGCF010000021.1:0-19064 GCA_034699405.1 Hermanniella punctulata | reverse complement strand
TATCAAAACCTTTTCGCAAAATATTACAAATCTTATGAGTCCTATAATTTCGACAATCAATTAGACTGTAATTATATACCTGTATAACTAAAATTCTTCGCTATTTTTTTGAACGGCGGGATTACTCATTGAGGGAATAAGTGTCGGGTCTTCGACATATATTCTGTTGTGTTCGTCGCCCAGAATAGGGGAGACATCACTTTCTTGCGAACCATTAACTCTAATAAAACCTTTTCTTATAAGAAATGGTCGAATAATAACATTATTGTATAAAAACATTCCAATCATTAAAACTAAAAATCCTGTTATTTGTATTCCAGTTCTTTGAGACAACTTTTCCCAACCAATCAATAAACTAAATATCCAAATAACAAATGTGCGAATAGAGTCCAACACAGTTCGTGTAGTGGCGGAGATTTGTTTGGTGACACTAATGCCCGCAAAGTTAAAGAATGAGATACTGACTATTGTGCCTATAATTTGTTAATTCATTTTTAGATTAATTTTTTCAAACATTTTGAGCTTATGTCTAAAACTAAAGCAGAAACAAACCGGTGATCGCGAGCGCAACCCTCCAGTTATTGAAGATTTGATATAATCCGTCCACAGCGTCCTCCATCTGTCCATCGGGATTGTCAAAAATGTAATTACCGGTTGGTATGTAATACATGGGCACCAAAAGAGTAGACAGAATGACAGCACCAAACAGTCCTTCCCAACCAACGGCTTGAAGTGGCGATACATTAGATCCCGAAACAAACTTTTCTTCGACAACCATTTGTGTGGCAGTAATTATTTGAGCCATAATTATCAAAAGATCTCCTGTTCTCACGTTTTAATATAAATAGTTATTAAAATAATTTAATGTTTGCAAATATGTTTACCTGTTATTAAACTATTCTTTCCTTTGGTTGAATCGGTAGTACCGAAAATCATATCACTTGTCCCTAAAATAAGTTATTTATCAATAATTATTGCAATTATTTATAAGGTATTCATTGATTCCTAACTGTATTTGAGCTAAAGATCTATGAATACCATTAATAATATAAACAGTAGTTCTAACCGATAACCATAAGGCCTAACATAACGAATAAAATTCCCATCCATTCATATGCTTTGAGCTTTCGATTTAAGAACGCAACCGATAATAAACCGGTGAATATAATGAGAGCCCCCCTCAACATCTGGAAACTCGAGGCATACGTCAGATTCAACCCAATGTACATCAAAGAGGTTGCGGTCATATCACACATCGCCGGCAATAAAAAAATTAGTGGATTGAAAGAATGGGAACCACTTATAGAAGGAGGTAATTGTTCGTCGGTATAGTCTTTCCTCTTATAATAAAAATACATCAATTTATAGGCCAAAAGACAGGACAGCTCTCCGATAAACATGGAAACTGCCTGAAGAAACGGGTGATTAAAAACTTTTTTTTGACCATATTTTCCAACAGATTCTGTTATATCAGCCCATCTATTAGGACAATGGGGTACAATCGAACAATTGGTTAGTTTTTCAAATAATGTTTGCAAAAATATATGACTTACTTCGTCGCCAATGTATTTATTGATCCGGTAATAACCATAAGAATGGCCAAAAACACCTGATACTTAGACCACGCCATAGGACTTCAGTTAGTTTTGTCTACCGATAACATCAATTACTTGAATGACTTTACAGTAAGTATTGTTTGTTTAGTAATTAGTAAAAAAATTCTTAACATTATTATAGATTAAGTGCTCAAAACGCCCCAAAGGAATGATTTTCAAATTGATAGATGGAATCAAACTTTCACGAGTCAGGGAATAAAAGTTTGATAACATTTATCGCTTTTTGTTCTTCTCTTTATTAGATTTTATTAATCAAATAAATGATTGTAAATCAAAGACAAACAATTAGAAAATATAAAAGCATTTCATAAATGAATAGATTTCGTTGTAATTAAGAATAAAAAATTAAGTTATCAGTTATTGTACTGTTTGTCAGTTCAGTCAATTCAAATACAGTGGTTTTAAAATTTATAATACCTCTAGAATTATATTTTCTGTTATAACTTAATGTTATATTTTATTTAATACTATAGAAAATTCCATTTTTTGCTTTAGTAATGATTACTCAGAAACAGTACCTGTAGGTGTATTTTTATTTAAAGTTACTGTATATCAACATAGTTATTAATATGTATGTTCAATTACGGTAGTATGATATGGCGACACTTTCCTGCGTTTTTAACTCTTACGTGGTATTGAGGTTGCGATCGAAAATAATTTACGATACAATTTGCATATTTAAGAAATAACTTGTGATTGAATTGATATATTTAAAGTGATTTAACTTTGAGTAATATACAGTATTACTACAAAATAATTCAAAAAATTGTAACGCAATTCAATCATTAATTTATTGAACTTAAACTTTAAGTCTTAAAGTAATTTCTTTTGTGATTCAACCAAAAACCTAGAGTTAAAAACGCTGGAGAGTTATGGCTCTTATAATTAGATAGATTCGCATTTAATGGTTAAATATTATGCAATATATAATTCAATAAACAGCACATAATTCATAAAAAGATTGAAAAGTAGTACTTTTAGTAAAATAAAGTACAGTACAAATACTGTAGTTTACACCGCCTTATGTCGTATTTTCCATTTATTTCTATTAATACTTACAAATACAATAGAATTCACTTTTGTTTTCAATGATCTAAAACTATTGAACACAATTGACTTTAAAATGTTAGGACATTAATCCCTAACACAGTATATGAATCATATAACTTGTAGTCATATCAAAACATTTGTAAACAATTACTAATAATAGAAATATTTTCAACAAAATAATCAATTATTGTAAAGAAGAAGAGACAACAAATGCAGAACAAAGTAAATAATTGTTTGCCTCAACTGTTGGGTTAGATCTATTCCTGTGATACAGAAACTGAAGATTTTGCCATTTATTTGATTTAAAGCTTATTATTAACAAAATATTTTACAAATAATAGAAAAAATGTCAAAATACTCCCTTTACTCCTCTTTAAAGTATACAATATATTAGATTAGTTTAACTTTTATTCGAATTAATTGATAAATACATTAGTTATTAATAGTATATATCATAGTGAGTGATATGTTTGTCAATTATTGTATTTACAAAACCTCTAAATAAAACATAAAATTCATAAATTCATATATAAATGCTCTTTAAGTTAATTTAAATATTTTGTAAATAATATAAAATTATGTAAATTAAACCAAAATTAAAGACAAATTAAAAATAGTTTTGAATATAACGTTCAAAAAAAGAGTCAATGATTAACAAAGTGTAGAAAGGAATCAATTGAAAGCATTAAATGGATGTATTGGTGTGAACCTACAGGAGTCAACCACTGATCTACAGTAAAGTTTGGTAAATGACGAGATTCACAGACATTAGCATTAAATTTGGTCACAATTGAAGAGAATTTGAGAAATGATTTTAAGTTATATTAATTATAAACTAAATAACGGATTATATTATATATTAAGCGATATTTGGGTTAAAAATATTAATAAACAAAAACATGATTAGTATTGATGTATATGTTATGTAACAACAACTTTATAAGAGTTTGTGAGGACTAAAGCTAACAAACATTAATAGAGATTGATTTTACGGGTAATAGTTTTCCTACACATATGACATGTCTTAAGAGTTTGAGCGCAAGTATAACACGCGGAATGTCCGCAAAGAAAAGCCATTCTTAAGACACCATTATTAGTGTAGGGAATCATACAAATGGTACAACTGTTCGCTTCCTCGATCTCTGCTATCTTTGACTCTAAGTACTTAAGTCTATCGAAACTCACTTTTTGGTTATTATTGTTTTGATTATTACGACAATCGATATTAGTATTAGAAGTATTAGAAGTGCTATTATTCGCAGATTTATGTATTGAAGCGTCGCTTATATTGCTTTCGATTAACTGTTTGTTCGTTTGTTTGACAACTTTAGCGGTAATTAATTGATTACATTTAAGACATCGCTTAACTCTAACGGAACACAATTCACATAATATCGAATGACCGCACGGTTTGAATAATACGTTTGCATTCAATTCATTACATAAAATACATTCGCATTGACTTTCATTACTACTACTATTGTCAACAAAACTATTGGGAGTTTCAGAGCTATTCACTTGAATGTGAGTCGACTCAGTATCGGATTGGCTCCAGTCTTGTGCTGAGTGTGTGCTAGCAGGTAAAGGTGTCACCTGTGCGTTGTTTGAACGCCAGTTTCGTCTCTCTATTAAATCCAATATAAATTCTTTCGCCAAATCGTAGTTAAAAGAACTGCTATTCGAGTCAGTATCTGATGATTTGGCCATTTCTAACACCTCGAGAGCTGTTTTGCCTCTTCTGTTCTTAAGATTTATGTCTGCATTTCCTTCTTGTATGAGAAAACAAGCGATCGATAGGTTTATGTTTTGCCCGAAACCAATGGATGAAAGTTTGCTTAAAATCTAAATAAAATGTAATAAAATTAATATTATTTTACATTAAAAACAAATATAAAAATGTTTCACATCTGAAATGACGGGTGAGTTAGTAATAACTGTATCGCTCTTTGATTGGTCGCGACATTTGCTTAATGCCAAATGCAGTGGACTGTCGTTGTCTTCATTAACAATGTCCGCATTGGCTCCTAATCGGACCAAAAGTTCAATAATAGCGCAGTGGGACTGACCCACCGCTAAAGTCAGTGGAGTTTGTTTGCGATTGTTTATTATATCGATGTCTGCCTGTCCTTGAATGACAAGTGTCTCCACTATCTGGTAGTGTCCATTGAGTGCTGCCAAGTGAAGGGCCGCAAAGCCGTCCTCTTTCTTACAGTCGACTAATTGTCGCGATTTTGTTATAATTTTTTCGGTCGCGAAATGATTTCCTTTAAGTGCCGAATGATGTAAAACATTAAAACCTCTTCTGTTTCTTAAACTAAAATTAATTCCCGGCGAAGATATCAGTGAATCAATAATCTCAAGATTTTCAAGTTTTCCGATGGCGTCATGTAATGCACTGTCACCGTAAGAATCCAAGAGATTGCAATTACAGCCGTATTTCAAGAGAACGCGAACACAATTTATGTGATTCTTATTGACAGCGATGTGAAGACTCGAACAACGCGTTCGGTTGACTGCATCGATATCCGACCCCTTTCTCAATAAAAGCTCAATTATATCACTTTGATTTCCAAACGCCGCGTAATGAAGAGCAGTGTCTCCCTCTTCGTCGCGTAGGTTTATGTCTGCACCCGATTCCAGCAGTAATACTACGATATCGATGTGTCCCTGATGTGAGGCCACCTGAAGAGCTGTTTTGCCCGAACTTTTAGTGTCCACACATTCGGGAAATTTTTCGATGATGTGCTTCACCGCTTCAATTCTTCCCTGTGCTGCCTCACGCGCTAAGTTGTCTTTATTGACTCGAACTGAAGATGTAGTACTTGGAGTGGACAGCACTTCTTCAGACTGCGAAGAAGTGGTGGTGTGGTTGGGCTCGTGTTCCAATAGATTCCCTAAACGAGAGTTTGTGTCTTCGCGAGAGGGATGTGATATCATTGTGTTATTCATTTCAGTCGCAGAGCCCGGCATTAGTGACACACATTGGGGGTTAAAAGTCCAGGTCTGTCCATCAACTGTTACTCTTAAGTCGTGGTCTTCGTATACCTTAACAATTTTGCCCATTTTGCCGATGGAGCCCAACATGTGGTCATTCCATTCTCCGTGAGATCGCTGTAATTCCTTCACTTTATTGATGTCTTCACTAATCTTAACGATATCTCCGACAGAATATGAGATTACTTTACTTAAGGCGTTCGGATTGAAAGTCCATCTGTTATGACATCCTTCGAATTGCACTCTAATGTCTGCCTTATCTGTCACTCTGTGGACAGTACCGATGTGTCCAATGAACTCAGCCATCCTCTGGTTCCACCCCCCGTGTCCTTCTTGTAATGCCTTCAGTTCATTGACATCTTCTATAATGACCTTAACTTTGTCGCCGACATTGAAAAGAGCGGTCACAGAATTTCTCTGACTCTCGGAAGTGATTGATAGAGATCTAGAGGTCGAGCGGTTCGAACCCTCCATTTGTTGACCTAAAACGGGTAAATGATTTCGATAATACGTGGGTCCGGGAGAGTCCACTGCGTATTTCAGATCAACTTTTCCTTTATGACCGACTCTGTAGACATTAGTGGAACCCGAGGCCCACATCACGTTTGCGACACTCCTTCGCGACTCATTATCCCACCCGCGAATGTCAATCACTTTACCCATCTTTCCCTCACCTCCTGTTTCAGTAAAACAATGAGAACAGAGTCGATAAAGTGGTCAATACATACCGTCCTGATTAGCCCAATCCCAGTCATACCCGCGTATAACTCTCGCGCCGACGAATATTCCTTTTGATTGTGTTTTTATGTTATTTTTTGAGTTTCTTTTAGTCATTTCAACACTAGATTTGAAAACACAATGAAATCAAATAAAAACAAATTGAATGCAAACCCGAGAGAAGAGAGTGTTTCGAATCGCGCAAAAGTGTGACTCAAGTCGTGTTTGTCGTTCATATAGCATAGGGTACAGAGATCTACGCCCTGACAGATCAAACATTTCCATCTCATGCCTGCGATTCCATGCTTTTTACAACCATTACATATGATATTGTGATGTCTGACCCCAACAGTCGCGTTGTCTAATACTCTCAAATCATATGCGTTTTGGTAACCGATTCGGTAATTAGTACGCGAACCCGAATCCCACTGAACCACAACAGTCTTGTCGGGTGTCGTATGAGAACCGGGTCGACCCACTTCTACGACTGTACCACAATGTCCTTCGCCGTCGTCTGTCATCAAACCAACAATCAGACAAACTATAATCAGTGGTAAAGAGTCATACCTTGATTAGACCACTTCCAATCGGGTCCGCGAACCACTCGAAGACCAACAATTATCTCCATTTATTGCTTTTGTCGATTATATTAATTATATTTAATTTATATTAATTTATTTGTATTTATGATATATTTAAGTGAATTTCGAAATCATTTCAATTTAATGAATAAAATTTTAGTTAAAAACTATAATATTATTAAATTTTAATATATTTTGCGTTCAATTATTTTACAATTCATTTATTTATAAATCATTTGTTTTAAGAATCATTCAATTCAAGGATGAGTTGGTGTTAAGCACTCCTACAGCACATATATTTGTCACTTGTGGTGAAACCAACTAATTTTATAACCAACTAATTCAAGTGATTATAAGTTTTATTCAAATTATATAAATTTAATTCATATAAATGAAACAAAAATAAAAATAATAAATAAATTGCAACAAAACTCGTTTATCTAACATTTTTTAGGATTTCCAATAGAGTGCGAAATTATAACATGTAAAATTATTACCCACCCTGACCCGCCAAGCCAAGGTCATATTCAATAGAACCCGCTTGATCTGGACAAAATTATGAACAGAAAACATGTATATATTTTAATAAATAATAAAAAATTATTTATTTAAAATATTTAAAAAAAATTATTATTAATTTAAATAAAAATGAATAAAATTTTATTTATACTTCAAATTAAACAATGCTAATACTGTTTTTAACCACAATTTTATTACTCTGTGCTTAATTTACAGTATATGATTTAGGGATAATCAAGTTGGGGGTAGAGAAGATATTTTCGGGACTCACCATAGGCTTGAGATATTATCTCACAAATGCGCAATAAAACATTATACCCCTCATCCCCCACTCCAAGAAAAGTTTATGCTTGGTCATCCCTGATATGATTTGTAAACATCATTGTTCTTTGTAGAATAATTGATTGTTTCATTTGTAATTAATTAAATATAAATTGAAATATTAAATTTATTTTTATTCAGTTTAAGCAGAAAATATTAAATTTTTAAAATTATTTTACTGATTTGTTTTTGCGTTTTATTAATATTTTATTATTTTTATATAGTTTGATATATTATTTTGAATTTTTAAAATTTTTATTTGATAAACAATCATTAAATTCAACTTACTTGATTAATTTAATTTATTTAAAAATATTCAGCTGTTTCTACAAGATATTTATTGGTTGACGAGTCGGCAGGTTTGAGAATACTTTAATACAAAACCCATTTCTCTTATTTTATTGGACTATTATATCTTGAGCCCTCTGGGTTCGTTAGTACCGCGGGTTTAGGGTCAATTCTTACGTATATATTTTCCAATGAAAAGACATAAATAATGTGTACTTTTTGGGTTTCGCTATTATTATGTACAGTCTGTACAGTTCAAATCTGACCACAGTAGAAAAATATTGGTATAAAATTATTTAGGATCACTAACCAATGAAACTATGATATACTTTTATTGCTAAGCTATTAAAAATTAAAACATAATTTCTGTGAAAATTTATTATTAATGACGTGCAAAACCCAGGTACAGTACTCTCTATATACAGTATACCAAATCCAGATTGGCATATATATAGTAAAAATAGAGACTCGGTTTATGCACAATACTATTTATAATACATTTACACAAAATATGTTACTGTAAATCCAGGGTACTCTCAATTTTGCATATTAATATTAATGAGAATAGAAAAAGGGTATAATTATAAATATTATATTTATTTATTTAATTAATTATAATTATAGTTATTGATATAATTAAATGGAGTTATTGTTTCCGACACATAATATAATTAATTTGTTTTAGATTTTCAATATTATAACATAATTTGTTTAATGAATTAGTTTTTAAATAAAAAATTAATGAAATATATTTATAAAAATATTTGAAACAAAAATTAAAATTGCATTGTATTGAGTAAATTAAAAATATTATTAATGAAAGAAATTAGATATAAAGGCTATGGCAAAGGTTTGGTAAAAGTGCTCAGATTTTGATGAAATTTTAATCATGATTAGAGCATACAATTAGATGAATAAATATGCAAAAATTATTTCTCTAACCCTAAACATTATCGATGTATATCAGTATTTAGTTTCAAAATTCGATTGCATATATTATGAAAACTAAATAAGATATTTGAAAAATTCCAAAACATCCTTTAGCAGCGACTAAAGTAGAATATATATTGAAAGAAAATGTTCAAATAAACTTTAATTATAATACAAAAAACAATGATTAAAATGTTCAATCATGGATTTGAGCATTTTACCCCAGGAAAGCCACAATCAATATGGGTATCATTTGAAAGCCCTTCTCAATCGGTACAATTATATGTAAAAATATTTTTGGTTCTTTCGGGGTAACAGTGTGATTTTTAAAAAAATTTGATTTGATAATTTATTTGAACTAGAATTTAACGTAGAATCTGAATATGAAATCGAAAAAATTCCAACTCTAATAATTTTCGAGTAATTCGAACTCAAATATCAATTTTTTTAAATTTTTCATTATTTAATCCCGAATAAGTTGAAAACTATTAGAGATAATTTGATTTTGATTTCATTATCGTACTCCTGGCCATGAGATGTGTCTAGAAATACAAATATTACTTTTATTTTCGAAAATTATATAAAAAAAATTGATATTTGAGTTCGAATTACTCGAAAATTATTAGAGTTGGAATTTTTTCGATTTCATATTCAGATTCTACGTTAAATTCTAGTTCAAATAAATTATCAAATCAAATTTTTTTAAAAATCACACTGTTACCCCGAAAGAACCAAAAATATTTTTACATATAATTGTACCGATTGAGAAGGGCTTTCAAATGATACCCATATTGATTGTGGCTTTCCTGGGGTAAAATGCTCAAATCCATGATTGAACATTTTAATCATTGTTTTTTGTATTATAATTAAAGTTTATTTGAACATTTTCTTTCAATATATATTCTACTTTAGTCGCTGCTAAAGGATGTTTTGGAATTTTTCAAATATCTTATTTAGTTTTCATAATATATGCAATCGAATTTTGAAACTAAATACTGATATACATCGATAATGTTTAGGGTTAGAGAAATAATTTTTGCATATTTATTCATCTAATTGTATGCTCTAATCATGATTAAAATTTCATCAAAATCTGAGCACTTTTACCAAACCTTTGCCATAGCCTTTATATCTAATTTCTTTCATTAATAATATTTTTAATTTACTCAATACAATGCAATTTTAATTTTTGTTTCAAATATTTTTATAAATATATTTCATTAATTTTTTATTTAAAAACTAATTCATTAAACAAATTATGTTATAATATTGAAAATCTAAAACAAATTAATTATATTATGTGTCGGAAACAATAACTCCATTTAATTATATCAATAACTATAATTATAATTAATTAAATAAATAAATATAATATTTATAATTATACCCTTTTTCTATTCTCATTAATATTAATATGCAAAATTGAGAGTACCCTGGATTTACAGTAACATATTTTGTGTAAATGTATTATAAATAGTATTGTGCATAAACCGAGTCTCTATTTTTACTATATATATGCCAATCTGGATTTGGTATACTGTATATAGAGAGTACTGTACCTGGGTTTTGCACGTCATTAATAATAAATTTTCACAGAAATTATGTTTTAATTTTTAATAGCTTAGCAATAAAAGTATATCATAGTTTCATTGGTTAGTGATCCTAAATAATTTTATACCAATATTTTTCTACTGTGGTCAGATTTGAACTGTACAGACTGTACATAATAATAGCGAAACCCAAAAAGTACACATTATTTATGTCTTTTCATTGGAAAATATATACGTAAGAATTGACCCTAAACCCGCGGTACTAACGAACCCAGAGGGCTCAAGATATAATAGTCCAATAAAATAAGAGAAATGGGTTTTGTATTAAAGTATTCTCAAACCTGCCGACTCGTCAACCAATAAATATCTTGTAGAAACAGCTGAATATTTTTAAATAAATTAAATTAATCAAGTAAGTTGAATTTAATGATTGTTTATCAAATAAAAATTTTAAAAATTCAAAATAATATATCAAACTATATAAAAATAATAAAATATTAATAAAACGCAAAAACAAATCAGTAAAATAATTTTAAAAATTTAATATTTTCTGCTTAAACTGAATAAAAATAAATTTAATATTTCAATTTATATTTAATTAATTACAAATGAAACAATCAATTATTCTACAAAGAACAATGATGTTTACAAATCATATCAGGGATGACCAAGCATAAACTTTTCTTGGAGTGGGGGATGAGGGGTATAATGTTTTATTGCGCATTTGTGAGATAATATCTCAAGCCTATGGTGAGTCCCGAAAATATCTTCTCTACCCCCAACTTGATTATCCCTAAATCATATACTGTAAATTAAGCACAGAGTAATAAAATTGTGGTTAAAAACAGTATTAGCATTGTTTAATTTGAAGTATAAATAAAATTTTATTCATTTTTATTTAAATTAATAATAATTTTTTTTAAATATTTTAAATAAATAATTTTTTATTATTTATTAAAATATATACATGTTTTCTGTTCATAATTTTGTCCAGATCAAGCGGGTTCTATTGAATATGACCTTGGCTTGGCGGGTCAGGGTGGGTAATAATTTTACATGTTATAATTTCGCACTCTATTGGAAATCCTAAAAAATGTTAGATAAACGAGTTTTGTTGCAATTTATTTATTATTTTTATTTTTGTTTCATTTATATGAATTAAATTTATATAATTTGAATAAAACTTATAATCACTTGAATTAGTTGGTTATAAAATTAGTTGGTTTCACCACAAGTGACAAATATATGTGCTGTAGGAGTGCTTAACACCAACTCATCCTTGAATTGAATGATTCTTAAAACAAATGATTTATAAATAAATGAATTGTAAAATAATTGAACGCAAAATATATTAAAATTTAATAATATTATAGTTTTTAACTAAAATTTTATTCATTAAATTGAAATGATTTCGAAATTCACTTAAATATATCATAAATACAAATAAATTAATATAAATTAAATATAATTAATATAATCGACAAAAGCAATAAATGGAGATAATTGTTGGTCTTCGAGTGGTTCGCGGACCCGATTGGAAGTGGTCTAATCAAGGTATGACTCTTTACCACTGATTATAGTTTGTCTGATTGTTGGTTTGATGACAGACGACGGCGAAGGACATTGTGGTACAGTCGTAGAAGTGGGTCGACCCGGTTCTCATACGACACCCGACAAGACTGTTGTGGTTCAGTGGGATTCGGGTTCGCGTACTAATTACCGAATCGGTTACCAAAACGCATATGATTTGAGAGTATTAGACAACGCGACTGTTGGGGTCAGACATCACAATATCATATGTAATGGTTGTAAAAAGCATGGAATCGCAGGCATGAGATGGAAATGTTTGATCTGTCAGGGCGTAGATCTCTGTACCCTATGCTATATGAACGACAAACACGACTTGAGTCACACTTTTGCGCGATTCGAAACACTCTCTTCTCTCGGGTTTGCATTCAATTTGTTTTTATTTGATTTCATTGTGTTTTCAAATCTAGTGTTGAAATGACTAAAAGAAACTCAAAAAATAACATAAAAACACAATCAAAAGGAATATTCGTCGGCGCGAGAGTTATACGCGGGTATGACTGGGATTGGGCTAATCAGGACGGTATGTATTGACCACTTTATCGACTCTGTTCTCATTGTTTTACTGAAACAGGAGGTGAGGGAAAGATGGGTAAAGTGATTGACATTCGCGGGTGGGATAATGAGTCGCGAAGGAGTGTCGCAAACGTGATGTGGGCCTCGGGTTCCACTAATGTCTACAGAGTCGGTCATAAAGGAAAAGTTGATCTGAAATACGCAGTGGACTCTCCCGGACCCACGTATTATCGAAATCATTTACCCGTTTTAGGTCAACAAATGGAGGGTTCGAACCGCTCGACCTCTAGATCTCTATCAATCACTTCCGAGAGTCAGAGAAATTCTGTGACCGCTCTTTTCAATGTCGGCGACAAAGTTAAGGTCATTATAGAAGATGTCAATGAACTGAAGGCATTACAAGAAGGACACGGGGGGTGGAACCAGAGGATGGCTGAGTTCATTGGACACATCGGTACTGTCCACAGAGTGACAGATAAGGCAGACATTAGAGTGCAATTCGAAGGATGTCATAACAGATGGACTTTCAATCCGAACGCCTTAAGTAAAGTAATCTCATATTCTGTCGGAGATATCGTTAAGATTAGTGAAGACATCAATAAAGTGAAGGAATTACAGCGATCTCACGGAGAATGGAATGACCACATGTTGGGCTCCATCGGCAAAATGGGCAAAATTGTTAAGGTATACGAAGACCACGACTTAAGAGTAACAGTTGATGGACAGACCTGGACTTTTAACCCCCAATGTGTGTCACTAATGCCGGGCTCTGCGACTGAAATGAATAACACAATGATATCACATCCCTCTCGCGAAGACACAAACTCTCGTTTAGGGAATCTATTGGAACACGAGCCCAACCACACCACCACTTCTTCGCAGTCTGAAGAAGTGCTGTCCACTCCAAGTACTACATCTTCAGTTCGAGTCAATAAAGACAACTTAGCGCGTGAGGCAGCACAGGGAAGAATTGAAGCGGTGAAGCACATCATCGAAAAATTTCCCGAATGTGTGGACACTAAAAGTTCGGGCAAAACAGCTCTTCAGGTGGCCTCACATCAGGGACACATCGATATCGTAGTATTACTGCTGGAATCGGGTGCAGACATAAACCTACGCGACGAAGAGGGAGACACTGCTCTTCATTACGCGGCGTTTGGAAATCAAAGTGATATAATTGAGCTTTTATTGAGAAAGGGGTCGGATATCGATGCAGTCAACCGAACGCGTTGTTCGAGTCTTCACATCGCTGTCAATAAGAATCACATAAATTGTGTTCGCGTTCTCTTGAAATACGGCTGTAATTGCAATCTCTTGGATTCTTACGGTGACAGTGCATTACATGACGCCATCGGAAAACTTGAAAATCTTGAGATTATTGATTCACTGATATCTTCGCCGGGAATTAATTTTAGTTTAAGAAACAGAAGAGGTTTTAATGTTTTACATCATTCGGCACTTAAAGGAAATCATTTCGCGACCGAAAAAATTATAACAAAATCGCGACAATTAGTCGACTGTAAGAAAGAGGACGGCTTTGCGGCCCTTCACTTGGCAGCACTCAATGGACACTACCAGATAGTGGAGACACTTGTCATTCAAGGACAGGCAGACATCGATATAATAAACAATCGCAAACAAACTCCACTGACTTTAGCGGTGGGTCAGTCCCACTGCGCTATTATTGAACTTTTGGTCCGATTAGGAGCCAATGCGGACATTGTTAATGAAGACAACGACAGTCCACTGCATTTGGCATTAAGCAAATGTCGCGACCAATCAAAGAGCGATACAGTTATTACTAACTCACCCGTCATTTCAGATGTGAAACATTTTTATATTTGTTTTTAATGTAAAATAATATTAATTTTATTACATTTTATTTAGATTTTAAGCAAACTTTCATCCATTGGTTTCGGGCAAAACATAAACCTATCGATCGCTTGTTTTCTCATACAAGAAGGAAATGCAGACATAAATCTTAAGAACAGAAGAGGCAAAACAGCTCTCGAGGTGTTAGAAATGGCCAAATCATCAGATACTGACTCGAATAGCAGTTCTTTTAACTACGATTTGGCGAAAGAATTTATATTGGATTTAATAGAGAGACGAAACTGGCGTTCAAACAACGCACAGGTGACACCTTTACCTGCTAGCACACACTCAGCACAAGACTGGAGCCAATCCGATACTGAGTCGACTCACATTCAAGTGAATAGCTCTGAAACTCCCAATAGTTTTGTTGACAATAGTAGTAGTAATGAAAGTCAATGCGAATGTATTTTATGTAATGAATTGAATGCAAACGTATTATTCAAACCGTGCGGTCATTCGATATTATGTGAATTGTGTTCCGTTAGAGTTAAGCGATGTCTTAAATGTAATCAATTAATTACCGCTAAAGTTGTCAAACAAACGAACAAACAGTTAATCGAAAGCAATATAAGCGACGCTTCAATACATAAATCTGCGAATAATAGCACTTCTAATACTTCTAATACTAATATCGATTGTCGTAATAATCAAAACAATAATAACCAAAAAGTGAGTTTCGATAGACTTAAGTACTTAGAGTCAAAGATAGCAGAGATCGAGGAAGCGAACAGTTGTACCATTTGTATGATTCCCTACACTAATAATGGTGTCTTAAGAATGGCTTTTCTTTGCGGACATTCCGCGTGTTATACTTGCGCTCAAACTCTTAAGACATGTCATATGTGTAGGAAAACTATTACCCGTAAAATCAATCTCTATTAATGTTTGTTAGCTTTAGTCCTCACAAACTCTTATAAAGTTGTTGTTACATAACATATACATCAATACTAATCATGTTTTTGTTTATTAATATTTTTAACCCAAATATCGCTTAATATATAATATAATCCGTTATTTAGTTTATAATTAATATAACTTAAAATCATTTCTCAAATTCTCTTCAATTGTGACCAAATTTAATGCTAATGTCTGTGAATCTCGTCATTTACCAAACTTTACTGTAGATCAGTGGTTGACTCCTGTAGGTTCACACCAATACATCCATTTAATGCTTTCAATTGATTCCTTTCTACACTTTGTTAATCATTGACTCTTTTTTTGAACGTTATATTCAAAACTATTTTTAATTTGTCTTTAATTTTGGTTTAATTTACATAATTTTATATTATTTACAAAATATTTAAATTAACTTAAAGAGCATTTATATATGAATTTATGAATTTTATGTTTTATTTAGAGGTTTTGTAAATACAATAATTGACAAACATATCACTCACTATGATATATACTATTAATAACTAATGTATTTATCAATTAATTCGAATAAAAGTTAAACTAATCTAATATATTGTATACTTTAAAGAGGAGTAAAGGGAGTATTTTGACATTTTTTCTATTATTTGTAAAATATTTTGTTAATAATAAGCTTTAAATCAAATAAATGGCAAAATCTTCAGTTTCTGTATCACAGGAATAGATCTAACCCAACAGTTGAGGCAAACAATTATTTACTTTGTTCTGCATTTGTTGTCTCTTCTTCTTTACAATAATTGATTATTTTGTTGAAAATATTTCTATTATTAGTAATTGTTTACAAATGTTTTGATATGACTACAAGTTATATGATTCATATACTGTGTTAGGGATTAATGTCCTAACATTTTAAAGTCAATTGTGTTCAATAGTTTTAGATCATTGAAAACAAAAGTGAATTCTATTGTATTTGTAAGTATTAATAGAAATAAATGGAAAATACGACATAAGGCGGTGTAAACTACAGTATTTGTACTGTACTTTATTTTACTAAAAGTACTACTTTTCAATCTTTTTATGAATTATGTGCTGTTTATTGAATTATATATTGCATAATATTTAACCATTAAATGCGAATCTATCTAATTATAAGAGCCATAACTCTCCAGCGTTTTTAACTCTAGGTTTTTGGTTGAATCACAAAAGAAATTACTTTAAGACTTAAAGTTTAAGTTCAATAAATTAATGATTGAATTGCGTTACAATTTTTTGAATTATTTTGTAGTAATACTGTATATTACTCAAAGTTAAATCACTTTAAATATATCAATTCAATCACAAGTTATTTCTTAAATATGCAAATTGTATCGTAAATTATTTTCGATCGCAACCTCAATACCACGTAAGAGTTAAAAACGCAGGAAAGTGTCGCCATATCATACTACCGTAATTGAACATACATATTAATAACTATGTTGATATACAGTAACTTTAAATAAAAATACACCTACAGGTACTGTTTCTGAGTAATCATTACTAAAGCAAAAAATGGAATTTTCTATAGTATTAAATAAAATATAACATTAAGTTATAACAGAAAATATAATTCTAGAGGTATTATAAATTTTAAAACCACTGTATTTGAATTGACTGAACTGACAAACAGTACAATAACTGATAACTTAATTTTTTATTCTTAATTACAACGAAATCTATTCATTTATGAAATGCTTTTATATTTTCTAATTGTTTGTCTTTGATTTACAATCATTTATTTGATTAATAAAATCTAATAAAGAGAAGAACAAAAAGCGATAAATGTTATCAAACTTTTATTCCCTGACTCGTGAAAGTTTGATTCCATCTATCAATTTGAAAATCATTCCTTTGGGGCGTTTTGAGCACTTAATCTATAATAATGTTAAGAATTTTTTTACTAATTACTAAACAAACAATACTTACTGTAAAGTCATTCAAGTAATTGATGTTATCGGTAGACAAAACTAACTGAAGTCCTATGGCGTGGTCTAAGTATCAGGTGTTTTTGGCCATTCTTATGGTTATTACCGGATCAATAAATACATTGGCGACGAAGTAAGTCATATATTTTTGCAAACATTATTTGAAAAACTAACCAATTGTTCGATTGTACCCCATTGTCCTAATAGATGGGCTGATATAACAGAATCTGTTGGAAAATATGGTCAAAAAAAAGTTTTTAATCACCCGTTTCTTCAGGCAGTTTCCATGTTTATCGGAGAGCTGTCCTGTCTTTTGGCCTATAAATTGATGTATTTTTATTATAAGAGGAAAGACTATACCGACGAACAATTACCTCCTTCTATAAGTGGTTCCCATTCTTTCAATCCACTAATTTTTTTATTGCCGGCGATGTGTGATATGACCGCAACCTCTTTGATGTACATTGGGTTGAATCTGACGTATGCCTCGAGTTTCCAGATGTTGAGGGGGGCTCTCATTATATTCACCGGTTTATTATCGGTTGCGTTCTTAAATCGAAAGCTCAAAGCATATGAATGGATGGGAATTTTATTCGTTATGTTAGGCCTTATGGTTATCGGTTAGAACTACTGTTTATATTATTAATGGTATTCATAGATCTTTAGCTCAAATACAGTTAGGAATCAATGAATACCTTATAAATAATTGCAATAATTATTGATAAATAACTTATTTTAGGGACAAGTGATATGATTTTCGGTACTACCGATTCAACCAAAGGAAAGAATAGTTTAATAACAGGTAAACATATTTGCAAACATTAAATTATTTTAATAACTATTTATATTAAAACGTGAGAACAGGAGATCTTTTGATAATTATGGCTCAAATAATTACTGCCACACAAATGGTTGTCGAAGAAAAGTTTGTTTCGGGATCTAATGTATCGCCACTTCAAGCCGTTGGTTGGGAAGGACTGTTTGGTGCTGTCATTCTGTCTACTCTTTTGGTGCCCATGTATTACATACCAACCGGTAATTACATTTTTGACAATCCCGATGGACAGATGGAGGACGCTGTGGACGGATTATATCAAATCTTCAATAACTGGAGGGTTGCGCTCGCGATCACCGGTTTGTTTCTGCTTTAGTTTTAGACATAAGCTCAAAATGTTTGAAAAAATTAATCTAAAAATGAATTAACAAATTATAGGCACAATAGTCAGTATCTCATTCTTTAACTTTGCGGGCATTAGTGTCACCAAACAAATCTCCGCCACTACACGAACTGTGTTGGACTCTATTCGCACATTTGTTATTTGGATATTTAGTTTATTGATTGGTTGGGAAAAGTTGTCTCAAAGAACTGGAATACAAATAACAGGATTTTTAGTTTTAATGATTGGAATGTTTTTATACAATAATGTTATTATTCGACCATTTCTTATAAGAAAAGGTTTTATTAGAGTTAATGGTTCGCAAGAAAGTGATGTCTCCCCTATTCTGGGCGACGAACACAACAGAATATATGTCGAAGACCCGACACTTATTCCCTCAATGAGTAATCCCGCCGTTCAAAAAAATAGCGAAGAATTTTAGTTATACAGGTATATAATTACAGTCTAATTGATTGTCGAAATTATAGGACTCATAAGATTTGTAATATTTTGCGAAAAGGTTTTGATA
>JAQGCF010000020.1:0-19083 GCA_034699405.1 Hermanniella punctulata | reverse complement strand
TCATAACTTTATAATAAAATAATAATTTTTTTAATTCAAATTTACAAAAAATTCAATTAATATAATATTTATTAAAATTTATAAATTAAAAAAAGTTTGAAACGAATTGAGAATAAGATTATTAGAGTTAAAAAAATTATAAAATATTGAAAACCAATAAAATAATTATTATTTAAACTAGAATTTCGTCATTTATATCCATTTTAATAAAATAATAATTGAATTCATTTATAATTACAATTCTATTAACAAACAAAAAATGAATTTAATGTTAGACTTAAGTTAAATGAGTGACGACTTAAATATAAAATAAAAACAAAATGAATTATTTAACAAATAAATAAAAAACATCCAAAAAACTGATGTCATGTGAGCTTTGGCTGTCTTTTAAGTGATTCGATGTCTAAAATTCTATTTCTATTAATTTTATGTTTATTTTTATTTTCGAAAAAGTTTTGAGTTTTGAGAACTTTTGGCGGAGAATAAGTTAATCCATATTTTTCTAAATAGTTTTTTGTAGCTATCGATGCATTCTTTGTCAATCCATAGACATTCAGATCTGAGCTCTCGTTATGTACAACCCTTTGATGCAACTGTTGTTCACTTTTCTTGAGTTTATATTTAGGTTTTGTGTTATGTTTTGTGGTTTCGTCGACCAAATACTTTGCGGCCAATCGGGAGATATATAGTGTTTGTTCCGATTGTAATTCAATTGGATTTCGACGAGTTTTATACTCGCGTTTAGTGTGAGGAGGCGTTGGACTACAACTACTCCGTCTCCCACTGTCAATATCAGTGTCGTCACTGGTAGGATTGTTTAGTATTGATTCGATATCACCAATAATGTGGTTATAATAGCGATCGTCAGATTCATTGTTATAATCACTTCTGCGAACCCTTTCAATGCTTCCATTGTCGGCCATATATGGACTACGCGTTGGACTTTCACTAAAGTTGAGTCTATTGGTGTCTAAATCAATATCCGAAGACTCTGATTGCCACTCACTTATTGTTTTTAACCGAAGCGCTCGAAGATCTTTAGAAGTAGTCGACGGAGTCTTTGATACTCTCTTCACATGATTTGGTAAACGATCTCTCGTTGTATTCAAAGGACTTATGTTTTCATTATTACCAAAATTCAATGAAGTCATTGTCATAACTGAACGAGTGTTACAATTGTTCACATTTTTATCTTTTTTGTCATCATTTTTATGAAATGTCAGTAATTCTTGTATTTGTTCGCTAATCCTTTGCAATTGGATGTCCTGTTGTTTAATCAATTCAAGCATTTCCTCATTTGTCGGCGAATTAATGGCTTTTTGAGTATTAATCGGTTGCGAAGATTGGTTTGTCTTCAGTTTTGTACTCTTTGTATGTACTTTGTTGTGATTGAGAACAGGATCTGTTGTCGGACAATGTCTTATGATTTTAGGTTTGACTGATTTACTTATAACCGGTGGCTCTTCAGGTCTCGTATTATTATTATTACTATTAAACACATTATTTCTATTATTATTGTTGTTATCATTAAAACCAAAACCAATTCTATCGTTAATACAATTGAATTCACTGTTTGTTCGATTGGAAACCAATTTATCACTCATTTTGTCGTTTGTTTTAATATTTGTCGGCAAATGTTGACCAAAATGTCTGTAATTCGGTCGAAGATTATGTGATTCAGGACGTAATGGCATAAGATATTTGTGCGAAGAGTCAGCTTTTGGTGGCGACGGATATAGTGTGCGATATCTATCAAAATGATCGCCCATTTGAGCCTTTGGCCAACCATTTGAAGACATTTCGCTCGTAATGGACACGTCGGGAACCATTGGACTCGGATTTATGACCTGAAGAATAATGAATAGAAATACAAGAATTAAAATACAAATTAAAACTAAATCCAAATAAAGTTAAATTAGATTTAATCTAATGCTTACCCGCGGCGGCTCTGGTATGGGTTGTGGTAATAGAAATGGCATTTCATTACCAAATATATTAAACGCTCTCTTATTTCGATTCATTAATTAATTTTAAACTTAATTTAAATTAATTAAAAATATATATTAATAATAAAAACTCAAAATAATTAAAATCCAAATAAACATTAGACGACATTTTGAGCGCCAAATACTGTAAACATAAAATTCCGTTAAAATTCAATCAATTTTCAAATTTGGCTCAAAAATCAATGAAAAACAGAGACATCTATTGGACAGACATTTGTTTAGTATAAATCAATTCAAATTAAATCTGATTTTTACATATTTTGCTCTTTATTTCATTCAATTAATTACAAAATTCATTAAATTAATTAATTTTTATAAATATATTTCAATATAAATAACAATTAAATATGAAATGTATTGAATTTTAATAAGAAATAACTACTAAACGAGTGAACAATACATGAGATCTCAGCGAAGAATAAGTTAATTGAGACGTAATTAATGTGATAACTATTCCTCCATTACTACAACTTTTTTGATCTCAGCCTAAAATATTTGTATGACTTGTCGTCCTTTGATTTTTTGTTTGTTTTACTTAATGTCCAATATTTATGTCGAATTAAAGTACAAATATTTGATCACTTATTCAATAGAGTGAACCATAAAATAATGAACTGATGCCACAAATGGTGAGTCAAACTAATTGATAATTAAAATAAATCAATAGCACAATGACGTGAAATCTGATTGTCTGATAATTACGTTTACTATTTATTTATTTATATTTTTTTACTACAAATTCCGATTCAATATTATATTCAATTCAAGTATTTGTTTAAAACCCTTTAAACCACTTTTTTTTCTTAATAATTGTTTTAAAACTATTTGATTTGACCTTAAAATTGATTGAATTGCAAAACAATTTTGATTTAAAAAACATTTTATTTTTGAAATATTTAACAAATTATCTTAACTTTAAATCATTGGCTCAAATGATGTGATTTTTATTTGAGTATAGATTTAATCTTAAATTTATTTTCGAGAAATTAGTTTTTATTTTTTGGACAATTTATCGAAAGATTTATTTTTATTTAATTATACATTAAATTGATTGATAGACTGTTTGATAAGATATCTGAAGAATTGATTATTACTCGAGTGATGTATTGATAGGAAAAAGATTTGCTTTGCTTTTGGAGAGCAGTTGTATTACAGGAATGGGAATGACATCAATAGTTAGAGATGTAGTGAATGTTTGGTTTAATTAACCGAAACACTACTAAAATCCACTATTTTTAGACATATTTATTATTATTTCCTTTTCTATCGATAATTGAATATTGTATTTGAAGTCAAGACCTCAATCAGTCATTGTATGACTGTCGGTATGTCTGACTCTGTGTCTGTTTTATTGAAGCGTTGTGTCGATCGTATGCTTTAATTTGTTTAACAATTCAACCATTCATTCATTCATTTAAAGATTCATTTGAATGGCTTTGCGATGAAATAGTTGTGAAAAAAGTAATTAAAATTGAATTATGAAAGAGTTGTTCACTTCTTCAGTCCAACTATTCATAGTAAGCAATGTTAAAAGATGTCACTCTTTTTTTACATGTAATTAATTACATACAGTATTATAACTTATTTATCTCTGGAGTTGTCTTCAAATTAGGATCACTTTCGGTGACATTTAATGCTAGCGTTTAATCAATTTAGGGTCAAATGAAATGCACACTAAATGCAAACAAAAAGCTTTTTAAATGTATTGCAATAAAAAATAAATTATTCATTCAATTGATATAATAGTAATAAAAAGTATAAGTTTTTTAATGTAAATGTCTTTTCATATTGTCCTTTGAGACTCATTTCAATGATATTATATTTTTTATTGTCTGTAAAAAAATTAATTAAATTTCTGACAGCACTGGCAGTAGTGAACTAGAGGTCAAAGAGAGTGATATATTTGACTTTCACTTTGTATTGTGTAGGAAAGACTTTAAGCCTAAGATTTAACGTTGTATTTAAATCGTTAATCAGAGACAAGTCTAAAAGTGGTAACATTTGAGGCGAGTAAGGAATGTGTGTACTCCAGTTGGAGTCATATGTTGTCCACAACTATTAGCACAAACAAACCCATTAATCAAATGTTGTAATAAATGTCTTCAAAGTTGAAATAATATTTTATAATTTAGTAATAATTAATATAAATTACAAATTTCTGTTGAATAATGAATGCAATCAAAGCATAAATGAGTGATTGAGTGAAGCGTTTTAATAGCTGTCAATAGATTGAACCCTTAAAGAGGTTAAACTGTAGTTATGTGAGTGTCCTTTACTTCTAACTATAACTCTAGAGGACATACTGTTCATAAAAGCAGATGAAGAACATTCTTAAACTTTTAATACTCTAACAAATGGTATGAAATATATTGAACACAAAAATGGTATTCAATGGCATTCCCGCTGTGTTCTCATTGAAACCAAAAAGAGACTCATATTTTAGCACTACTTTCCAGAGATGTTTAAGTGTTCACACAATTCATCTTATTTTAACTAATTTATCATAACTTCTATTCTCTTAAACTATCGAAATCTTACATAAGTTATAGTAAGAGAGAAAAAATTGTTTTCTTGTAATTCACTTAACTATACCTTACACTCCAGTAGTAATAGTATATCTTATATAACAGCAGTTCTTCGAACTTGAAATAAATTTTTAAAGTGAATACAATATGTCTTACATTATATGCCATAAGATATGTTCATAAAATAACTGATGAACTCTTGATTGTTGGGCTTTAAGAGAAAAGAATAAGTTTTTAATAATTGGTTTGTATTGGTTTCGAAATAAATGCGGTTATCCTTGAGTTTTGGCGACTAATCACATGATTCACGACATGGTTTATCAAATCACGAAATTTGTGGTAATGTGTTATGGGTTTGACTTTGAGTATTATGAAATACTCTACTCTAGAGTTGATTTTTTGCATATCTTATTCAATATTAATATAGTAAAAGTGCCCGAAAAGACAATTTGCATAACACCATAACAGCTATTATTGAATTTTTTCTTCTTGTGCTTAAGTTGTTTGCTTTGCGCACATTTCGGTTTTATTTCACTTCTATTTTCTTATTAGTATAAGTTTTTTGTGTTTAAGTAAATATTTGTTTTTTGATTCAATTTTTTCCTTTCGATTTACTCACCAATAAAGACATTAGAGAATAGATAATCGTTTATTAGATTAAACCTATATTTTTGCTTTCATTCTAATGGCATAAAACTACACGTTCTGGAATGTCTTTGCCGTAAGATTGATATCGCGCTAAACAATTGCTATTTTCAAGAATTCATTCACTTTTTTTAGTATACATGTAATACTTATCCCAAACAATCGCTTATAGTCAATGATTGCATAACAAAATTGATTTTATAATTTGTTTTATAAGAACTAAAATTAACATTTATTTTGTAATTGATTACAACATTACTTAACTTTACCCTAAATTCTAATAAAAGTCTAAACAATTTCTGAAATATTGGCAATAAATAAGTTTATTTGGTTTCTTATAAATACTTAATTAATTCAAGCAATTATTGGTACTGTAATAAAGTGTAAAAAAGCCTGTTTTCTGGACGCCATAAAATAAATTCTTAAGTAATACTTAAAAAATCAATTACTCGCAAATGTATTTAAAACTCTCTTAAAAGCATTCGCTTATCGGTAGTAATCAGAATGTCTCTAATTTTTTGGTAATAATAAGAAATTAAAAGATATTCCAATAGATAAATAAGTTATAAATAGATCCCACAGTAAATCAAAAAATACATTTATTTTAGTGAAACAACAATTAATTTCTAAATCCGGTAATACTTTTTTGTGTGAAGAATAGTGTTTCGTAAGCTGTCCTACCGATTGAGTAAAAATTTTCTCATTTTTAAAACAAACATTAGTCTCAATACAAATCCTTCGGCTTTTATGTTGAATTTGAAACTTTTTTCCTCCACTTTTGTAACTCCACTAATACTATACCTGAATAACTTTTTTTTATATTATATTCGTAGCTATTGTTCCCTAAATATAAAGTTAGCAAATTTTGTGGTTACGCCCCTGTTATGTTCGCTGTTATGAATTTTATGCATTTCTAACCACATGAGTAAATCATGTTTTCTTTCTCTGGTATATCTCGTCAAGTCTTGCCTTTTGTTGCAATCGAATTGATTTCAATAGAAAAAAAATTCTCTCTTTTTTTCGTAATACTGAATGTTTGAGTGGAACTGAGTTTTTGGAAAAGTACTGTACAGTAGATTATGTACTGGAGTTTTATTAACGGGTAAAGTGAACTAAAGTTAACTATGTGTATGGGAGAGAGAACTGGCACGAATAGTAGAGGAGTTTGATTGCACTTTAGTCCTTAATCTAACTATAATTTTCAGTTTCAATGGTCAAAAGGGCAATTCACCGGCAGAGGAGTTACACAGCTCTCGTCAAAATACTTGAGACTCGAAATAAGCTCCAAATAATGACAATTGAAATGATAAGAACGATAGTCTCTTCCCCCCTCTCTCGCTCTCACACTCTCTAAACGTCACAAAAATCTTATTACAAGAAAACGATATCTTTTTCCACTTTATATCAAATATTAAAATAGAAATTGAAATTTATTTGAGATATAAATTATGTTCAAATATAAGGATTTGACAAAATAAATGACACAAAATGTGATTCAATACAGTTTTGAGTTTTGAAAGTTTATCAAATTTTCAAACAAAACAATGATCTCAATATAAAACTACTTTTCAATGCGAAAGAGTATTAACTTTTTAGTACTTGTGTTTGTTTTTGTTGAAATCATTTTGGATCCAACTCTCGAGTGTAACTCTTATACCTATTTGCCAGTCCTTAACCTCTAAAAATACATTTCTATTTAAAATAAATGTCAGAAAATTCTTTTCTATTTTTTATTCACTTATCGTTTCTGGAAGTCCTACTCGTTATTGTTAGCGAACGTATAATTTATAAGAACTGTTTTGACATAAATGACAATTTTGAGGACCAAATATTTTGATTGATATATGAATAAGTGGTTCAAATAAAGTACAAACTTATCTCATTTTAAAACACTGAACGCCACAAACATTTCCTCATTGATTAACTCAACTATACTGTGCTATACTTGTATTTTACATCAATATTTGACTGCGAGTGTAAACTGCCTCAAAGTTTTGACATTTAAAAAATTTGTGTCCATATGTCAAACTCAGTGATTCAATGAACGGGAACGACAATACTCTGCATACTTTTAAACATTCTTACATTTCCCCCACAAAAACAGATGTTATGCAAAAAATTCCACCAAAATTGGGAGCAAATTGCAAAAGATTGTGATTTGATTAGCCCAGGAGTAAAGATTTAGTAGAGCTCTTATTAAACTAATGAGGTTAGCGCACACTTACCCGACATTTTTGAAAGAGTTTAATCGAAAAACTAGAAATTAGAGACTACTGAAACTTTTCCATGGTGGTTGCGCAATAAGCCTTACTAATTTCAAGTAGGAAATACAACCTTGACTAAGAAAGAGTAAACAGAATGAGTTGTCTTTAGCCACCAAATTGTTAACATATGATATCGGATTAATTGATGACAGCTATAGAATAATATATTTTCAATAATTTCTTTCATATAATAATCTTATATGAAGTGACGCCTCAGTTGAGTCGCATTATAAGTGTTTTCTCCAATTATATCTCAAGTGACAATTTGTTAATACCTGTGCACCTAAATTGACTTTTAGTGACTTTTGTTCCTTTGATCTCATTTGCTTTGAGAGTGCCTTCAGTTTCAATAGTTTAACAAATAATAATACGATTAATCGATTTTATATCAGACGCTCTCATATTAATAGACTTATTATTTTCCATAAATAATCTAATATTACTTCAATTGGGTTTTTGTTATCTGAATCCAACATTTATTAACAAAGAATAATAATTGCATTCAATTCATTCAATTGATTCAATTGATTGATCGCTCACTTCATTAAATCCTTTTATTCAGTATTACTTAAGCAAAGCTATTAATATCTGTTAATAATATCTTTGGTTTTTAACTTGAGTTTTGAGTTTAAGTTATAAATAATTGTAAAACTCGTAAAAATGCTTCGAATCCACAAATTATTGCAAACAAAAAATCTTATTCCAACTGTTCGTCACATTTCTTTGGCCAAACCCTCCGTCAAAAGTGATCAAAAAGAGACCACAAATTCCCAACAAGTTTTCGATCGGGAAGAGAAATATGGAGCTCATAATTATCATCCATTGCCTGTCGCACTAAATCGTGGAAAAGGTGTACACGTTTGGGATGTGGAGGGAAAAAAGTATTATGATTTTTTATCTGCTTATTCAGCCGTAAATCAGGGCCATTGCCATCCACTCATTGTCAATGCACTCAAACAACAGTCAGATGTACTCACTTTAACCTCAAGAGCTTTCTATAACTCAGCTTTGGGTGAGTTCGAGGAATACATAACTAAAATGTTTGGTTACGATAAGGTATTGCCGATGAATACAGGCGTCGAGGCGTGTGAGACTGCCTGCAAACTGGCCCGAAAGTGGGGCTATAGTGTCAAAGGTATTAAGCAATACGAGGCGAAGATTGTGTTCGTGGAGGGAAACTTCTGGGGCAGAACTCTCGCCGCCATCTCTGCCTCCACTGATCCCTCTTCTTATGGAGGATTTGGGCCTTTTATGCCCGGTTTCGAAACAATACCTTACAATGATTTGCACGCGTTAGAGGCGAAACTGACGAGTGATCCCAATGTTTGCGCGTTTATGGCGGAACCAATTCAAGGAGAAGCGGGAGTTGTCGTGCCTGACGAGGGATATCTTAAAGGCGTACGCGATTTGTGCACAAAACATAATGTGCTTATGATTGCAGATGAGGTGCAAACAGGTCTGGGCCGCACAGGGAGAATGCTAGCCTGTGATCACGAAGATGTCAGACCAGATATTGTTTGCTTAGGCAAAGCATTGTCTGGTGGGGTCTATCCCGTGTCAGCTGTGCTCGCAGACGATGAGGTGATGTTAGTGATCAAACCTGGAGAACACGGATCCACTTATGGTGGAAACCCATTGGCAGTGAAAGTCGCGATTAAGGGTTTGGAAGTCATCCAAAACGAAAGATTGGCTGAAAATGCGGACAAAATGGGAGTTATATTAAGGAAGGAATTGAATAAATTGCCGAAAGAAGTGGTGAAAGTAGTTCGAGGAAAGGGTTTACTCAATGCAATTGTAATTAATGACAAATTCGACGCATGGGATGTATGTCTCAAATTTCGTGATAACGGTTTGCTCGCAAAGCCAACACACGGCGATAAAATACGTTTCGCACCACCGCTTGTTATTAATGAACAACAAATACTCGAATGCACACAAATAATACGCAAAACTATAGAACAGTTGTAAACCATTATATGAGACATCGTTTTAACAATTAATCAAATGCTTATCATTTTAACCAATAAAATATGTATTATTTTTATAAAAAACAATTCATTTTTTAACTCTTTTTTGTCTCGTTTTCCTGATTTCACTTATCTGTTAATGAGACCAAAACTCAATGGGTTTTATAGTTCTAAAGGTCTACTAAATTGACATTTTTATCGTTTGTTTTGACCGAAACCATTAGTATCCAAATAAATGGTTGGGGTTTTACGGAACATAAACTTTTTGCTTAATATAGCGATTGTGTCGAAAATTCACATCTATTCCTGTTCTTATACACTGTGCTAACATTTTTCCTATGGCTTAACTTACCTGAACTATCTCACTATTGCCTCAACTTTACTGTTGAGGCTCTCTTTCCAACACTATTAAACTCCAAAACTGAAATGTAATGACATTTACTCTTATAGTGATGTCATTAGAGATGTATTAAAATAATTGATTGCAGTTTGAAATGATATTCAATGATATATTTGTTGGAAAAAATATTTTATGACATTAAACAGAATTGCAATACATTTAGAAGTGAGTGAAAGTGTTGAAAAATAATACCGGCTTTCAAGGAATGTAAAGACCGTATTTGCAACACTAGTATTAAGCTGTGATGTGAGGGGATGTGAGTGTTTCTATGGCAAACAAAATGGTCTCATTTGACGTATTGAATGCCTGAGAGCCGAACGCTTACAACTCAAATGTTATTGACTCGAAAAATATCTCAGATATTATACATTGCATTGAATGTACGGACACGAGTATTACATAATTAGTCACAACACAGATAACACATCACCGGTAGATGTGTCTAACCATTGCTCAACTTCATTAACAAACAACAATCAGTTAAAATAGATAAAAACTTTTAACTAATAGTTTAATAATTACAGTAAATCTCTTATACAGAGAGTGAGAGAAAAATATGATTTTATTTAATTGTTAGATATTATGCAATCGATTATCGATTATAATCTTTATTAAAATATACAGTACTTTCATCTGCTTTCAGCTAATTATGTGAATAATTGTTTTGTGAAGTAATGGACCGTATTTTTAGTGATAGACAAGTGACTGACAGTCGCTCGGAGTTTGTTTGAATGTAAAATATCTTTAATTTTTTTTTTACTTTAAATGTGTTTCTCTACTGATGTACTACTTATTGATTGAGTTATTTCGCTATTGTTTCAGTTATTTGTGATTTAACTTAAATTTTAATCCTCTAATAATTTTGAATAGTTTGTGATATTCTTCATATATAGTAATATTGCTTTTCAATAGTGTTTGTATTGGAGATACCCTAACGAGTAAATAGACTTTGAAGAGAATGAATTTGCACTAAATTTGAATTATTTACAATAATTTATCACTAATTGATTGCTTTTGTTTAGTTGTATCGAAAATTTTTATTTATATTTAATGCAAAACTTGTGTCAAACAACGCATGTCTACTGCTATGCAATTGATGGATATATCCCATCGCTGATGAGGAGGTAAACAGGATTAGTGACTCTCAAATAGCAGTCACATATCCTGAGCCCTGAAATATTCAAAACACTATTGTTTTATAAACTTTTTTTAGTTTTTGTGATAAATGTATTCAAACCTATAATAAAGTTTTTTTTTGGTAATCAATGTACCGGTATATACACTACTAGTGCTATTAGTCAGTCTGAGACAGTAGAGTCACTCAGTTTTTCAATAACTGACTCAAATTGAAAATAAAATTGTTATCAGTTTTTACTGTAAATTAATAGTATTGCTTGTGTTTCGACAGTTGATTCAAAATTAATGGATCTGCAGAACAACTATCACGAGTACAGACTCGATGGTTCGGCGACGCCATCCCTGGTGTCTGAGTCGGGCCCAATGAATCCTTTGCCACCACATTCAGGATATTATGAATTGGATTCGTCTCATAATCAACATTTGCATCACTCGATCAACGCAGCCATAGAAGACCCGTACGGTTATGGGACGGGATCCGTGAATCAGATGCACTCTCCCGGCGGCGGGTTCTTCAATGCCTACGATGACGCACCTCAAGGATATTTGGACAGAAGACCCAGTTTTGATGATTACGCAAATTACGGGGGTTCACTTCACGGCGCGCCCTATAACAACATTTCGGGCCAAATGCCACCCCATATGTCCCAAATGCCACACACGGTGTTCGAGGAAGAATCCCCATATGTGTCCAATTCACACGTCCCTCAAATGCCAGTCGAACACCTATTACTACCCGACGGCTCTTCGGGTGACGTGAGATATAGAGATCCCGATCTTCACGAAGTGATTGAGTTTTTAGGTCATCCAAATAACATCGTTAGGGCCAATGCGGCCGCATATCTACAGCACCTATGCTTTATGGACGACAACATGAAGTCTAAGACCAGAGCATTGGGAGGTATTTTGCCATTAATTAATTTATTATCACAAGAGGTACCCGAAATCCAACGCAACGCCTGCGGAGCCCTCAGGAACTTGAGTTATGGCCGACAGAACGACGAGAATAAACGTGCGATTCGTAACTCAGGGGGTATTCCAGCTCTGGTTAGACTATTGAGAAAAACAAACGACAATGAGATTAAAGAACTCGTGACAGGAGTTCTATGGAATCTTAGCTCTTCTGAAGAGCTAAAGAGACCCATCATTGACGACGCACTGACTGTTTTAGTGAATGTGATTATTATTACTCATTCGGGTTGGGATCGCAGTATTGATCCCAATCTTCCGGCACCGCCGGGGGTAATGGCCAACGGGGGTGACATTTACTGGTCGACAGTCTTCAGAAACGGTTCGGGAGTATTGCGGAACGTCTCGTCTGCCGGCGAATACGCCCGAAGGAAACTACGGGAATGTGAAGGACTAGTCGATGCCTTACTTTATTTGGTGCGTTCAGCCATTGGTAAGAATGATATGGACAACAAGTCAGTGGAGAACTGTGTTTGCATTCTTCGTAATCTGAGCTACAGGTGTCAGGAAGTGATAGACTCTGAATATGATAAACACTATTACGCTAATCAAAACAACTCGTTGTCCCCCTCGTCATCGCGTGCGGCAGCCATTATGGGGGGTATCGGGAATAAAGTGGGCGACAATTTGGGCTGTTTTGGGGGTTCTAAGAAAAAGTCCAAAGAGTCGTCGTCTTCATTGATGTCTCCCTCAGCCATTAGTTCACCCATTAATTCATTAGACGCTAAAACACAACAGTTATCGATATCTGGACCGCACGCCAACAGCGGAGCGGTAACCCCAACGTCACCACCAGTTCCGAGGCCTCGTTCAGAGCCCGCGCGCGGAATGGAATTGCTTTGGCAGACAGAAGTAGTTCAGCCATATTTAGCCCTATTGTCCGAATGTTCAAACCCTGAAACCCTTGAAGCAGCTGCCGGTGCAATACAGAACTTGGCCGCGTGTTTCTGGCAGCCGAGTATTGACATTCGCGGCGCTGTTCGCAAAGAGAAAGGTTTACCCATTTTAGTGGAGTTATTACGTATGGAAGTCGATCGCGTGGTCTGTGCGGTTGCCACTGCTCTCAGGAATCTCGCAATGGATTCCAGGAATAAAGAACTGATCGGAAAATACGCACTAAAAGACTTAGTTTCAAAGTTACCCAACGGTAACCCACAACACGATTCCAACGCCAGCGACGATACAGTGGCCGCAGTGCTCGCGACACTCAATGAAGTGATTTCCAAAAATCCCGATTTCGCCAAATCTTTATTAGAAGCGGGAGGTATGGAAAGGCTAACCATTATTGTCAAACAAAAGGGAAAATTTTCTCCTCGAGTCTCAAAATTCACGTCACAAGTAATGAACACTTCATTCAAAGCGTTATTATATTTTAATCCATTGTTTTATTACTTGAATTCAGTTATTGTTTAATATGTGGCAACACATAGAGCTAAGGGAGGTCTATAGGAAAGCCGGTTGGAAAGAATCACATTTTATAATCAATTCCCGAACTCTTCTCTCTCGAACCTCTTCATCATCTTCGCCTCAAAGCGCTAATAATACACTAACACGTCCTATGAGTACCGTTGGAGGAACCAGATATGAGGACAGGACACTACCACGTGGTGGAGGACGTGATCTTAATATGAGTCAATTGCACGGAAGGGTAATATTCATTTGTCATTCTCTTAATCAGTAATACATTATTTTGTTTGAATTTTTTTCTCAATTCTAAAAATTATTTAATAAATCATTTTTGAGCGAAAAGTTTTGCTTTAATTTGAATATTAGTTTTTAAATATTAAGCCATTAAAACGTGATTTTTATTAATTTTTAATGAGTGGCAACCCTTTACTAAACTCATTAGTTTTAGTCAACAAAACATGTATTTTCGCACGAATTTCTCTTTTTATTTAATTCATTTTATAGTTATATATCTAATAATTGAATTCAATTATTTTATGAAACGTCTAAATTAATCAATTGAACCCCACTTCTCACACTCATTGCCTTTATTGTTACCATAAATTATATGGATAGCCATAAGGGTTCTGTCATCCTATTCAATCATTGGAGTAAAAAATGTTTTAATCAATTAATTATGGGATCAAAAAATTTTAATAATTAAATGAACAAAAAATTGTCTTTTTTACGACACCATCACTTGCAATGGCGCCAATTATTAGAAGTTAATCTCTTTTATTGATTTTAGTTAAAATGTTAATCAGTATTGTGAAACATATACCAGTGCTGCTCAAGCCATGGCTCGCGAAGAATTATAAAAATTATTAGAACTTAAAATTTTTTCTCAACGAATAAATTAATTTTAAATGTTTGTTCTCAATGTAAAAATTTAAATCATATCTTAAACTCAGGGCTTCTAAAAAAATTTACGAATGAATTTGTTTTAGAAATGATTTCGAAGTACTTGTGAAGAATTATTAAGATCTGAATTTCATTTCGATTTATCATTTTTTAATTTATTCGAATCAATATTTGAATGAGAAATAAATTTTCAGTTATCTCTTTGAAGTCTAATAAATCAAAAGAAAGGGAGATCTTAACTGATAAGCATTTTAATGATAGATTAGTTCTAACATTAGATAAAACATTGAGATTTATAGCATTAAATAACAGCCTTTTTAAATGTAATTTTTAATAAATACATAGTTTTGACTCTTGGCTCGCATTTTCTGCACTTCTCGTTTTTATGAATCTTTTAGGCCAGTTATATGCAAACAGTGCAATCTCTCTTGAGTCCCATCCGTACAATCGGTTGCATATGTTTGTATCCACAGATTGAAATACTGATATGAAAAAGTTTGATATCTATCAAATCATTTACATTACATTATATGGCAGTTAATACGAATGAAAAGCAAACTTAATTTTAAACGTGATTTTTTCATATACAATGTCACAAACATTATTTGCTTTGTATCATATTTTGAGCATTAATTTGTTAAATTCTACCAAAACTTCCGATATTTTTATTAATAATTGACAAAAATAATGTATAAATGCGTTTAAATTCATTTATTTTTATTTGTAGATATTTTTAATAATTGTTAACAAAGATTAGTCAAAATATTTCTAAAAAATATATAAATGGGGGAAAATTTAATCCGCAATACGAATCTTATGTATGATACGAATTTTAATACCCAATCAAAAGTATTTTGACGTCTTTTTGGGTGAATTGAGATTACTTATATAATTGCTCTTGATAATATTAGAAAGCAAACGAACCAACCAGGCTCATACTTAATGTGTATGTGAACATTTCCTGTAAGTTTAATAAAACGAATTGTTTATAAAACAATCTCAGAAACCATTAAAAAGTTACAAAACTTTATTGAAGTAATGATCGAAACAATTCTTTATGAGCTGTTAGAATGAAATTTTAGCCTTTTTGAGTTGCATTTGATTCGTGTGATTGCAAGTAAAGGCATTTCCAAAACATTAATCAAAGACATTCATTATGCAATAAAGTGAGATTGATTTTAATAAAATAACTCAGGTACTTTCTAAATAATTAATTTCTAAAATAAAGTCATTAATTAGACGCTACTCACTACCAGTAATTTTCCCTATGGTGTGATGCAAAATCTAACGATTGTACTCATAGACATAAATAGTCTCAAAAATCACTTTAAAAGTTATTGGTACCCATGTCTTCTAACATTTATTGACCTCATAGTGCTGCAATATACTGTACATTCAGGAAAAAAAACTTAATTAATACTATTTATTATACAGAGTATCTTTAAATTGTAAATAATTGTATTTTGAATCTAATATTTTTCATAAACTCAATTAAAATCTTTAATTTATTTAAAGTCTTATTTAAATCTTTGTTTTTATTTTAAACAAAAAAAATAATCATTTTATGTCAAAGATCGCAATCTATGAGTTTATTCTTGTATTAAAGATTGATTAAACTGATTGGTAAACGATTTGAGAATTAAAATAATTTTTAATTTTAATCAGAGATATGACAAAACATTATTATACTCTATGTCTCAAACGGTTCATAGCTTTTGATATTTATGCAAAACTAACTTATTATACATTATTTCTACATATTTTAATGATAAGAATCTAATCTATAAAACATTATAAAGATATGTCATTTGATAACAGATTTGTTTTATGCAAATTATTTAAAAGGCATAAAATGTGGGGATTTTATGTAAAATTCTAATAAAAGTAAATTATATGAAATTATCTTTTGTTGATAAACAAAAACATTATTTATTCTAACAATTATTCACTACAACTAATGATTGCTAATGACCCCGACATCACTAACCATTTACTTGTCAGAGTTAGTACTTATTATAAATAATAGATTACTTAATGGTTTGTCTATAATTTAATTTAGTTTATTATAATTGACATCAATTAAGAAATTTTCAATAATTAAAACTGAATTTGTTTTGCTTAACATTTAAATAAGTTAAATAAGAAAATAATTAGCATTCAGTAGAAGTTTTTTCCATTAAATTACAGTATTATATAAATTGTTATATATTTCTATGAAATGACAATCATTTTATTAAATATAATATTTTTAAAAAATTTTGATTTATTTTCGTTATTAATAAATAATTGCAATCTATTTATATCCCGAAGAACTTGCCTTATCTGATATGAACCACAGCGACGGTATTCTCTCTCCTAATCAACAACAACCACTATTACACCGTCCACCGATTGGAGGAGTACCCATCTATCCTCCCGGAGCGGTATTTTTATTAAATTAAATAATTTTATAAATTTCTAACATTGAATGTATTTTTCTCTCTTAACTTCTTAACTCATATTTGTTATGCCTCCCCATTGATAGCAACCTCCACATCCACCTCATGGATACTAAATAACAAAAATTAACTAAATATTCATCGTTTGTAAAATTCTCGACTAATAAACTGTTTTTAATTTCTATTAACAAAACTTAAATACTTTTAATCAATCAATAAATTGCTCATAAAGTCATCGCATATCTTAACAGTTGCTTAAAAACTAATACTCTCTCACTGTTTGGGTACGTCTTTTACTTAACCACATATCCCAACCATTAATTAAAAACTAGACATTTGTTAAAAAACTGTTTTATTCGAAAGTATTAATCATTTGTTTTATTTTTCAGACATATATTCGTAGTCCGACATCAGAACCGGTTTACGCACAGGTAAACCGCGAACGCAAAAAACAGACGACACGTCCAAACGATAGTTCATCACAAACTGCATTACTCGGAAGTGACAATTATATTCTGGACCACAACGAACCCATATATCCCCCCACAATGCCTGCCGGAGATTCATGGGTTTAGCGCTTAAAACATTGAAATAAATTAATTTTTGAATCCAATTCTCATTAAGCAATTCTTACGAACTAAAGATTTGAAAGTAATAGCTGTGCCAACAATTGTAATCAGTTTCTGATAAAACAAAAATACAACAAATATATTGTTTTTTCTCTCATTTTCTACAAATCGTTTCTCAAACGCTCAAAAAAGACTTACTATTAAAGTGAATGAATGAATGTTTTTCTTAAATTGTAAAATAAGTAGAATTTTATTCCCCTTTTCCTCAAAATATAAATATTTGAATATATTTAAAGATTTACTCAATTTTTTATGAGTGAAATGAAATTCTCGAATAATTTGCTGACAATACGAATGAGAAAGTGATGAATAGATTACAAAACTTATTAAACAATAATTAATATAACTCTCAAAAACCGTATTATAAAAAGAGTCAATAAGTGTTGACATTATTTGTATTGAAGTTATAAAGAATTTTGAATTATATTATAATTATTGACAATTAATTTAAAGTCTTCTGGAATTTGTATAATTTTTTTAAATATTACGAATTTGTGTCTCATTTACTCTCATTTTTATATAAGATATTCGTTTTATTGTTCATAAAAACTATGCATTTATTTTAGGGTTAAATTCAAAATCAGAGCTTTGTTTGAAGAAATTGACAAATAATTTGATATTAACTTAAGATTTGTTTGCATTAAAACATACATTATATGTGTTTCTCATGACTGCTTAAAATCACATTACATTCCAAATCAATGTTTTTTAAATGTGTTTTACTTTTCCTCTAAAATAATCTGCTTTTTAAAAGTAGTTCTAATTTATCATAATTTGTATTAAAATTGATTTTTAGTTTAAATTGTATTAAAAAAGCGATTCATTAAATGGTTTTAAATAATTAAACACTTTTGATGAATAACTTTATCTCAACTCAAACACTAAATGAAATGACATTTATGTCCACTTTATGTGGGCTTAGTTTCACTCAAGTAATCCATTTATAATTACACAGTTATTGAGTAAATATCAACATATTTGACAAATGCTTAACTCATTAATTACTCTCTAATTAATATAAGGATTACTTTAATCCAATGAAGAGTATTTAAAAGCGTCGCTCATTTATCTCTCTATAAATACTTAATCCTCGAATAAATTAGATTTAAATTTATTTGGAATTAAAACTAATTTTTTTAAATATACGGCAGAAATACTCATTCAATTATATAGCAAAGCGTTATAAAGCTCTACAGTAAATGCGGTGCAATTGTTAGCAATTATTTGTTACCGTATTATAAAAATCGATATAAGAAAGTCATTATACAATTAAATCAATTATACATTTGTTTGACATACATATGACATGTTATGCTTTGAGTTTCATGAAAAATAACTCAAAATTGATATATAATTTATATTTAATAAAAGTATGTATTTCTCAAATAGTTTTATTTTTATATAGAGATAATAATTTATAAAACTGGTTCAATAGGTTTTAGTAATAGTTATAGTTATTCTATAAACGAGTTTAGATATAAAGTATATATAACGAACAGAGACTAGAATTATCAGGAATAAAACAATGAAAACTCGAGAAAATCTATTTTATTGGAATTTTTTTTTAATAATAATTAACAGAAGTATTGTAAGGTTTAATCTTTATTCACTTCACTCGTCAGTACTTTTCATATGTATTTACAAATATAAATAAACACAAAAACTCCACAGCAGGGATTGCCAAGTTGGCGGGTAGGGGTGTATTTTCGGATACCCCCTAGTGAGAAGGAAAATTATCTCACAAAACCAATAATACCATACCGCCCCCCAAAAAAGATTATGCTTGGTAATCCCTG
>JAQGCF010000019.1:0-19151 GCA_034699405.1 Hermanniella punctulata | reverse complement strand
TGTAATTATTTAATTATAGTTTTTCTCAAACCTTATATTTTTATTGGTTTGGGTTGAAATTAAAATTGCATTTATATATGTATTTGCAATTCATATTTCTTTGCGTAATATTTTTGCATAAATGCTTTGTGTGAATTGGAAAACAGGAAATTATGGTTAATATGGTTTTGTATTTCCAACAAATTATTGAGAAAAAAATATCAATAATTATTCTCATGTAATGTAACTAAACTTTTATCTAAAAGTTTTAATCTTAAATAGTCGTCAATGCATTTACTCGCTTTTTGCCTAATCTTACATTTCATAACGAATTTAATGTTTATTATGTAAAGTTCTTTAGCCAAATAATATCTACTACGAGAAGGCAGAGCTAAATACCAACAAAATTAAAAAAATATCTTAACTTATACTGATTGAACTCAAAACCTTTTTCTCTTTATTCAAAAGATTTTATTAATTTGTAGATCAAAGTAAAGAATGGAATAAACAAATAGAGATAATAGAAATAAAATAATAAGAAAAGTGGGGAAATATTTTTCAATTCATATCTTATTCTTAATAATGTATGACAAACATGAAAATAAAATTTTGGAGACACGAATTGAGTGAATCATAAACTCATTATCACATATCATCATCCCTTTCAAGTTTAACGAAACCAGTGCTCAACACTATTACACTATTTTATTATTACATTTTTCATTATCTCAGATCCCTTTAAGAATTCCTGCGGTAAGTGTCAGTAAAAGAAATCTTTGGTCACTATTGTAATAATACAGTAACAGTATTGTATTATCGACAGCACATCCTTTATTTTAGTGTTCATAAAATAATATAATTCTAATGATAATTCTTATGATTATTTTTAATGTTATTATATTAGTAATAGTCTTATAGTTATCATTGGCTTATTTTTTATTATAAACTTATTAAAGCGATCTCTTCTTTATCAAAGAGTTGAAGAGTCAGTAAAATTATTGCCTCAATAAAAGAAAACAATCTTAAAAAGCTTTAAAAATTATAAACCATTTAATAGATATAAAATTGGGTTAAATTCTTAGAGTTTAATTATCATATCATATACTCTGTAGTCTGTACTGTATATGACTGTATATGAGTACTAAAAGTTTGTTCAAACTTTCGACATAATTATATCGATAAAAAAGTAAAATCTAATTCAAAGTATATAAAAATCTTTAGCAAAAATAAGATGAAAAATATTTTTGAATACAAGAAAAATTTATTCTCAGTTTAAATTTGAATTTTTCTCTAAAAAGAGAGTAGTTTTCTCTGCCTTAAAGTTTAACTTCTCTTCAATTAAAATAAAGTGCAAAAAAAATCTGAATCACATTTTTGCGATAAGTTTAAGAGAAAAATTAAGATTATATTCATAATAATAAATACGATAATAAAGTAATTTAGAAATTTTTGAAATATAAAGTGGTTTGCAATGAAAAACAAGAAGTCTTTTGAATAAAGAAAAATAGTTTGTTTAATGTTTTTAATATTGAAGAAATTAAAGGAAATTTTTTTGATTGAAAAAAAGTAGACTTTTGTCTAAATGTGAGAAAAGGCGTCTTAAGTGAAAATGCGTTATTTGTGGGCGAAATCTTAGATTTATTGTATAACAACACTAAAGACAATAAGAATTAAATAGTAATACAACAGACAATCAAATAATTGAAAACGAAAATTAATTATTAAATTTTCATTAAATGCCAACAATTAATGGGACAAAAAATAATTAATTGGGTTTTAATAAACAAATAGAAAAAATAGTTGGTTTCAAAAGTGGATCTATTTTTTATGACGTATAGGTCGGCAAATAACATAAGAGTTAAACAGTGCATTAGTAGTGATAAACAATCCGACTCCAGTAATGACCACCTAATTCTAGGCGGACTTTATTTCAAGCAATAATTTTTTACTGTTATATTAGATTATAGTTTATATTAAAGTATTTAAACACAAACAAAACATAATATAATTTAATTGCTTTCAAAGATATAGTTTGTTGTCATTAACGAAGCTCTACTGTATTCCCTATGACGTATGAGCTGAGACAGTGAGTGAGTATTAGTGAGGAGTATGTGTTGTATGTGTTGTGGAGTTTTGTAGTAAAAATATTGGACGAGAATATAGTTTTTGGTGGAGAAGGGAATAGAAGGCAATCAAACACTGAATCAAATGCTAAACAGTAATGAAAGCAATGCTTTACTCTATGGCTGAAAATCAAACAAAAATATGAAAAACGTTCGAAATATCGCTTTTATATATTCTGTGTATTTACTAATCATATAATGTTTGTGTCGAACAAAACATCCATTCATTCATTACTCAAGACATCTACCAGTGACTAAGTGGAGACCAGTTCTTCATAATAATTAACAAATTAATTAATAATAAAATTGATTATCAATTCATACGAATAGAAGACAAGAGAAAAGACTTCAATAATAATAATAATAATATTTTATATAAATAATACATTTATTTATATATTTTTGTGGCCATTAATTGATGTCAAACACTTAAATGCATTAATAATGGACTTCCAGTCAATGATGGAAACGTTTGCCGAGGCCTGGGTTGCGGCCAATGTCCAAACGCCGCTCACCGAAGCCGCCGAACAGGTCGGGAACCGTTTCATACCATTTATTTATTTATTTTCTTTAAATTTATTTATTCTTTTCATTCCTATTATTTATTTATTCATTGATTAGTTTTTGTTTTTGAATTTGGTTTTTGTTTTCATTTTTTGGTTATTTTATTTATTTTATTAACACTTTGTGTTTAGAATTAATTGTTTTTATTGTTTTTGTTTTAGTATTTCTCTTAAATAATTGATTTAATCATTGATTGTATTTATTTATTAATGACTTTTTGTGTGTAAATCATTTTTAAGAATCAATTCAAAGCCGAAACGTAAAGACGTTTAGTTTTGTTTCACTAAATAATGTCTTTTTTTCTAATTTGTGGTTAAATTTAAATCAAATGTAATAATAATTATTCATAAAATTTTTTAATTAAATTTTATCAACAAATTAGTAGTTTTTGTTTTGTTTTAATGAATTAAATGAGTTAATTGTCAAATATTTAATGATTACATAACTATAAGTCACTCCCCTTTAGAGTTAAGCAAAGAAGTAATACATGTAATAAAGTTATGCATTAGTTTTTAATACGAAAAACAGTTCTCTCCTCTGTTAAGTCACTTAATGCACGTCTCGTTCGCTTCAATGTCCTTCAATTGTGATCACTATTTCATAATCCACTTTAGCCGGTATTCACACCATTCCAACCATTCATTTGCGATAACTTTTGTCTCTTTTTTTCACTCGAAATAATTTTTTATTTATAAACTTCGAATATCTATAAATAAAAAAGTTTCGCAAAAATTCTTAATAGTAATAATAATAATAATAACCATAAGTTAATGAAAACTTGTAACGCATTTTCTCATCAAAACCATGTATTCTTGTGCTCATTCAATGACTTATCGATTGGTTAAATCATTAATTTATTGTAATTAGTATTCATAGCAATTGTTGTTATCATAAGATTATCGATAAAATTAAAAATAATTGTTTTGAAAATAATTATTAAAATGTCTTTTTTTGGTATTTTCTCTTAAAGGGTCTATTATTGAGCTCATCGTTAGGGTTGGGCGGACAGAGTCTGGACATGCCTTTCGATAGCCCTCAATCGGGGCGAAGACAAGTAAGCCGTGATAGCGGTGCTATTTCTGGTGTTGTGGGCCAGTCGTCATCGCAGTCGTCTCAACACACCAGCAATACTGATGATGAAAGTGCATCGCCATTGAATACGTGTCCATCCTTTGGTGCCACTGATTTCAAATCAGGCATTCCATCGAATACATTAGGTATGCGTTCTTTCACTACTCATTTGATGGCATTTTTCGGATGTATTGATGCCATCAAAACACTCGTTCGTCACAAGTAGTATTAATTCCGTTATGAGAGATACAAAGTTATAATATATACGAGTTTTTTCTCGTCGAAACGTTGATTCGTTTGTCTCCTATGGCTGTGTATGCAGTGTTGCAGTGTATGCCCTCCTGAGAACGCTTTGGGCCATTTGAAGAGTTTTATAATCTGTGTCTGAGCTTTGTTTTTATCGCCCGATTCCAACTTTAAACAGAGATTAAGGCAATACTTAAATAGAATGTTATCCCAATGTATGCGTCTGTGAGTCTGATGTGTCGTTATTTGAACCAATGCTTCCAATGCCTCCAATGCCTTCTTTAATACTTTTTATTATGTAGTCCTCTATTCCTCTGTTTGTCTTTCAATTGCTGTAATATTTTAGTAAACTATTTGTATGAGAGATGAGAGAGTGTGGGGGTTTGAAAACCAAACACATTATAAAAGTTTAAGTCCCGCAGCGAATAAGTGAGAAATAGAATGAGAGACAGATTTAGTTGTTTTGTGGGCTCTGATAAATCTTAATGTCTTGTTTTGGTGAGTAGAGAGAGTTTAGAATCAAATAATGTTTGGTTTCGCCGTTTGCTGAGTAGTATTTGTAGCCAACATTTGGTTGTGTTGTTTGGTTTCCTTGAAGCAAAAATCCACAGATTTGTAGACATCCAATAGTATTGAGTTTAACTACAGATAACGCTTAAAACCAGGACTTGTTTCTGAGCTTTTGGATCGCATCATACAGTTTATACACTACTGATGTTATACAGTATATGGTATATCTCACGTATAGCATATCGTCGTATATATGTTTGGGTCTGTCCTCCAAATAAAACTCTGATTTTTATCTCACATCAAACAATAGGACAAACGAAAGCTCACTTGAAATCCTTAATCCCTGTAACAAAACCAACCAAAACTCTACATATTCTTTGATGTAGTGCTGTGTGTGCGGGGAATGAACCTCATAGTTGTTATAACAGTTCCAAACATTGGACTCTGTACTCTCTGATATGTAAAAGTATTAAAAAGCTTCAAAGACTTCATGCCATAGCATAACTCTCACAGATTAAGGACTGCCAATGCATTGCTCTTTACATGTTTTAAACTCTACACTAAATACGACAGAGTTTTATAATACGCTTCTTTAGTCGAGTCTCTGCCATATCATAGCTTTCATAAGTTTCAAATAATATTCAAAGTCACAGCACATATATTACTGTATTATTATTATTCCTATAAACTAAAGCTTAAGATAGAGATAATTTCACATATAATACACTCAATAAACTCACGAATAAAAGAAGTGAAGATAGAGGAGAGGGAGACAACTAAAGAGAGAAAGAGTGAGAAACTAAAGAAATTTTTACTTTATTTTTGCTTTTATTCCAACTTTTATAAGACCAGCAAAACTCAAAAAGAGATAAGACTTGACTGTAGTCTACAGTGTATAACTGTTTAGAGCGAGTGTATATCGTTAGCGCATTTCTTGTCAAATTTTAATCTCGGTTCGATCATTCTTGTCTGTCACGGGTACTGCTAAATCCTATAGTTGGGATTAACTCCAAGCAATGCAATTATCTCTGAGCGTACATTTCATTTCCGAAGGATTACTCTATTTTTGTTCGTTATATAACTATATGACAACAGATTCGCCACTCTTTGCACACAACATCATTTGACAATATTTTTTCCTACTCTCTCGCTCTCTCTCCTTCTTCTCTAATATACAAAATAGAGATTTAACTTATATTTTGTGTTATTTTATTATTACATTTTTCTCTCGTCTCGTCTCTACCCGTCTCTTCATAGTAGCGCTACTAATATGCATGAAATGAAAAATTATTGGAATAAAAAATATAAGTTTGATATATGAGACACAAAAAAGTTTTAGAAAATGGGATTTGAGAGACAAATATTTGGCTTTGAATATAAGAATTGAATGAATTTTTTTAGTTAATATTTTCTTTATTACTTATATATACATAATATCGTTAGATCTAAAAGTTTTATTAAACTTTTATATACAGTATATATAATATATAATAAATATAATATAAGTTATATATCTATATATTGATTACTTAGTGTTGATGTGTTTTATTACTAGTTTTAAGTATTGCTATAACTTCTATAACTTATTTTTTCTTTTCTCAGAAGTTCATTGCGGCTATGAATTGCTTTTCACGCGCAGTTAGTCAAGTGCGAAGCCGCGAGATTTTGCCTTTTATTCTTTAGCTTTTGATATTGCATTTTCTCCTTTTTTTCCTTCTCTTCTCTCCAAAAGTTTTAGTATATAATACATTAATAACGACTAACTTAACACAGTCTAAGATGTCTATCGCATACCCTTTTACTGGACTTTTCAAACTAATAAAACGAGTTATGTTTTCAGCTAAAAGAGAGAAGAATTAATGTATTAATACTATTTTGTCCCACTCCTAATGCGCGGTATTACAGTATATCTTCCCCAACATATACAGTACTACAATGTATAAGCTATATATATATTATATAGTTTTTATTAAATAATTTAAATTAAAATATTTTTTGAGTCATTTGAAAGATAGTCGATCTCCTAATTTGCCGATTTATGCTTACGAAGCACTAATGCCTGTACTAATTCCAGTACTAATTATCTTACGATAGTTTGTATCGCCTCAACGACCACAGACTCGTATTATCGTAAAAATAGATTATATTTGAGTTTAAATATTAGAATAAATAAAATATAGTTTAGATTTGATTGTAATGATTGGGCGCATTGGTATTTGACCGGTTGTTGATATAAATCTACATTTAGAACATAATAAGTTTGAATTGCAATCATTGGTGTTGTTTGGCTCTAATGGCCATTTATGTTATGCCCAAACATCGGCCTCTCCGTACGTTCTCTCCATTCTCTCGATTATAGCCTACCTTAAGCTCATTTCTTATATGACAAATAAGTATCGCTACTCGTGTTGTTTTGATCCGTTTTATGGCTATAGGAAGTTATAATAATTTATTGTATTTCTCCGTTTAATCGTATAGTCGTGTAATTCTGTTAATGTTTTTATATGTAATGCTATTATTAATATAACATAATATCATAATATGCCAACTGTTCGATACCATCCATAGGGCGAACCTCTATTCCCATACATTGCATTGTCGAACGAATATCTTCTCCGGGAACTAATACTAGTGGAGGAGGAGGAGGTGGAGCACCAACTTCTGCAAGTGGTAGCAGTTCTACTCAACAATTGAGTCAGACATCTACAAGTGCTACATTAGGATCTGGTTCTTCATTAGGCACTACCTCAACTACAACTGTTGAATCGAGTACATCGAGCGTATGTTCATCAGCGGTGGTAGAGCAGGACTCCTTTGCTATCATACCCACCGCTGTACTATTTATCGATTTGGTGAGGACTGCACTCCTAAAGCTGGGCTATTCAGCTGCTGAAACAGTCGGTGCCAAAGGTTTGCATACTTTTATATTATATAATAGATTTATTCGTTTCCTAATGAATAGTAACTTCTTTTCACACTCGACTCGTCTGTACTTAACATGTTTTTTATCCACTTTTTCTTTTTATTCATTACTCCTTTAATCCGGTCTATTGTTAAAACTGGTGGGAGTTTTGAGAATATGGGCGGAAACGGCACTCATTTCATTTTATTGTGTTATTTGTCTTAATGTTCTCTAATATTGACCCCAATTCCACATTTGGCCGAACTTATAGACACTAATATATTCTCTGATACAACATATTAGCCGATAAATAGCGTAAACATCTGTGTTGTGCTCACAAAAGTGTAATTTGCTCTTCAGTACACTTTATTAGGCTTGGGTAGGACTACAGTAAGCTATCATTTCTTTAATTTGGACACTAATGTTCAAATTAATGAACATTTTATGATTGGCTAAAACAGCGGGAGTACAGAATACCTTTTAAAAGTTTGCGCACAGTTTAATGTGAAGCACAAGAGAGAACGGTTGAGAAAAACTCTCTGTATTTTGCGCTCAATATTTATTCGCATAAAGTTTATAAAAAGCTGTTCTGAGTTAAGGCGTATATATAAATATAACTGAGGATTAAGAGCTGTTTACAATGAAGGAGAGCAGTCTTAATCCGCTTACACCTGACGTGTGAGTCCATGTATTCGATTGAAAAACTATTGTCTGGTTTTCAAAGTTTCCTAACCTTTCATAAGACGAAATGTTTGGGCCATATAATAGAGAAGCCATTGATAATCCTTAGGTTTAATCCATTCCTAAATAAAACACAGCAAATATAGCCTTCTTTTCATTGCTATTCCATAAGCCGTTTCATCGCTATATAAACTGTATATCAGTTTAGACATATTGTTAAGCATTGGTAGGGTTTGGCCAAAATTGGTGGCATTGGGTAGGATCAAAGTCTAATATGAAGTTGAAGTAAAGCACTGCAAAGCGACCAATGAATACGTGAAAAGCGTTTTTTTAGCTCAAAGTTTTGGTGGCAATCGATGAATGCTTGCGGATAATTCTCCCTTAATTATGGGTAGAACAGGAGTGAGCACTCATCCGATGCTAAAACTTTTTTTGTAAGTTTAGTGCAGTTTTATTTGGCTTAGTTTTAGGACTACAGTATATTAAAGCACTGAAAAACTTTATTCTCTACAATACTTATATTTACGCATAAAATGTAAGCACAGTATAAGAGTTAATCCTGTCATCATTTGACAGATAGTCATCCAAAGCGTGGATTAGGGATAAAATTGAGAGAGAATGAGAGAGAAAGCGATAGGCATTATAGCAATAGTTATATTTAGGCAGTGTATGTGTGTTCTCAAGTCCAAACCATAGTATGTATTGCAACACAGCAATAGAGAGCTATACTGCTCTACAATTTCCTTAGTATTTGGAGGATTTAATATTATTATTTTATGTACTCTATAATAATGACAGGGCTTTACTTTAGAACAGGATTTAGAGTATAAGAGTTCACATATAACTATATCGATGCCATTTTTGGGTGGTTTAGTTTTAGTCATTTTTGCCACAATATTTCCCATATGTCTCAAAGTTTCAAACACTCTCATACACATTGGCATACACTGTCTGCACTGTTCTCTCTCTCTCTCTCTCTCTCTCTCTCTCTCTCTCTCTCTGCCTTTTTATTAGTTTAATTCATCTCAAACTAACATTTGTGGAGCGATAATAGGAAACTGTGGAGTTATTTGATTGATCCCTAACCACAAAAATAACAAATCGATCATTTGTGACGATTAAAACTAATTGCATAACTCAAAGCTCAGTTAGCTCTTATTGAATAACAAATTATGTGAGTCTAGTCTACAAACCCTCGTCTTGTTTGAGCTCTTTTTACTTGTAGTTAAATATTCCTTAAGCTTATCATTAATTTGCTAAAAGTAGAGTACAAGTAGTGTATAAAGTGAGTTGACTTGAGTTCTAAATAGGGTTTGCATTAATTTAAAATACAGTAGTTTTCAGTTTGTGATTATAATTATGACATATCTGTGTTTTAAGTGTTTCCTTTCAGTGATCCAAACATTTAGATTAGAGAGAAAACGATATTTTTATGAAACAGTATTAATGACGTAAAGCAAAATCCTGTGTAGCCTTACTTTACGTCAAATCTTAAGCAATCAATGCAAATATGGTTTATATCATTATTGTTGTAAATTATCTCAATTTGTAGTCAAAATTTGTTCCATTAAAAACTCATCCCAAACATTGCACAACACATAATCACTTAAAATGAAGCAAAGCTTAGGGAGTATTAAATGAGTTTTTATGAGTCTTCCAACTGATCACTAGTTTTTAAAACAAAGTATTCTTTATATAATAATTATTGAGTAAACCATTCTCTGTATATATAAAGACATTAAAAAGTTTTCCTTTTTATATAAATTATTGGGATTTTCTACTTAATAGCATTTGAAAAAAATATTGTAATATTTAATTCCATCACTAGTTCTTTAGTGACATTTTGTTCCCTAAATCATTAATAAGAGTGAGTAAGTATTGTTAAGTATTTTTGCATTACTTAATATCGTTAGCGGTGTTTTTACGGTTAATGTGGTTCCAAAAGTTAATCCTTTCTTTAAAATTCTTTGTTTTTTATAAAATATAACTTTGAATATCGTCTGAGAAAAGTATGTTTCGTATGCCTACGCAGTTCGAGCTAAATATTTAAGTAAAACTTGACATAACTTTTATCTATTTTAATAAATAAAGCCCAAAATCGACATTAAAATAGGTTTTACTTAACTCACAAATGAGTTGTTTCCTAACATTATTTAACAAATTCAAGAATATTTTTTATAATACACTGTTTTGTCATACGATTGACAAAAAACTCATCTTAAAAGTTATATATGTATTAGTTATTCGGATTTCAAATCTTTATAATATTATAAGAAAAGAGAAAAATTCTTTTCCTCTTTAATTCTCATCCCTTTTTCCAGTTCTTCAGTTATATAACAAAAAGAATTATTTTATAGAAAAAAAAGTAGAAAAGAAAAGAATTTGCATTTGCCTCAAGTAATGAGCCATCAGAAGGAAGTCTTAAGCACAGGCTTTATGCTTATCTAAAAGTGAAGGAGTGAGAGCTTAGTAAAGCGGCTTTTTTCTTAATGCAATGCAAGACGTAAATACTTTCTCTAAAGTTGTATGTGTTGTATGTATGCAAAAAAGGCTAAAAGCGGCGAATTTAATGCACAAAAAGCTGATTCGTTCTGATTCTCTCCTTTTTTTACTGTATGTTTCAATTCTTTTCTCATATCAAACTTAATACCTTATTTTTATAGTCATAGCAAACAGTGCATCAATTTTTGTACTGTACAGAGTACAACTGATCTGTTAGTTGAAAATCTACTGCACTTTTCATGAATATATATTTTTATTTTTCTTTTTCTCTAAATTAATGTAGTCTTCAATAAACCGTGATTTGCATTCTTATGATTGCTATTGATCTTAAAATGCTATTCCCTTTGAATTGAGTGCATTCAACACAATGGCACCAAATATTATAGATTTGACAGATTTATGTATTTTTGTTTATTAATAGGTGTTATTCAACTGAAAAATTGGAAGCCATTAACTTTCGATCAAATCAGTGATAGCGTCGATGCAACAGTTGGTGATATTTTAGGTGATATCGCATCGGTGGCAACGCTTCGTATAAGACTCTACAGGTACTACTCATTCATTCACAACATTACACAACCCAACAAAAAACATACGATTCATGTTTACAAATGAAATACTAAATAATTGACTCAATATCTAATGCAATCATTTATTTTGATTCACATATACTCTAATTGAGAGCAAAGGTTCGCTTTTCAGTATAAGTCTTAAGACAAATAATACCCACTTTTTAAGTGTACACAAAATCGAGTAAATTAATTATTAACTTATAATTGATTAGTTAAACGACAAGTGATAACAACTTCAATGTTCTGTAGTTTAGATGTTATCAAAAGTAGACATTATTTTGTATCACTTAATATCCCGATCTTCTATTAGGCCACGTATGAACGCGGCTCATGAATTAAAGGACAAATTACTGCAAGTATTATTGGCGCACTCTTACAGCCTTCTGGTCAACTCTGGGTGTCCTATCGATCAGGTTTGCCACTACTTATTACATAACAATATATATCAAACTATCAAATAATTTATATAAATGTATGCAATTATACACTTCATAGTGAGTAATACAATTGAGTCTATCTATGAATTATCATTACATATACCGGTATATACTCTATATGTCGATAATTAAATGTTAATTATGAGAGCAATCAGTAATTATTACGTTTTAATTAGTAAGTCTTTACTATCAATTATTTTGTACTCCTTTTTCAATAATAATAATAATGGATTGTCTCAAATAAATTACTGATTAATTTTTTCATTATTCGCTATTAGAGCACAAGCAATGCCATCGCCTATAGGCGCAAATAATTCTTTGGTTTATTTAAATATAGCTGTTCTGCGACAATGATTTCACTTTAAAATACAAATAAAATATATAATAACATTGAAAAAGGTTTTTACGTATTATTTTGTTTTTTACTCATTTTTGTAGATTTATTGACTAATATACTGTATATTTAAAACTAATGTTAAATTCAGTAGATTTTTGCACAAAATATTTGGCAAATCCTATGAAAAAATATTAAACGAGTTATTCCTTTATTTTAATTTCATTCTAAAAATTTTATTCGCAATAAAAGAATAGTTTTATTTATGCGCTTCTAATTCACAAATGCACAGCAAAGCCAATACAATATACAGTGTACTGTACGGTAGTATTGGGTGAATAACTAATAGGTTTAGTCGAAATTTCAAAAAGAATATTTGCGTCAAAACTTAGCAATAATTAAAGTTAGAAAATGTGAGATTAAATGTATTTATATTATTATATATTATATGATATGAGTGTTGCAATTCATTAGCATAAAAACATGTAAAGCATTGCAAAACTTTAAATTCCCAAAAGTAAATATTCATGTGTTTGCAATGAATACTATTCTAATATCATTACTCTCAGTCTCAGGGCTTAGTGGAAGAGATGATACCTAATTTGATTCCCCGCAAACATATACAGACAAAACTTAATCTTCATTACGAAGGATTAAAGTCTTGTAGGAATTAAAGATTCCTTTTTTGAGTTTTGTATGCATTTTGTCGGTTCGTTTGATGTATTTCATAGTAATGAGCTTTTCATGAGCAAAATGTACTGCTATTTACTGCTATTCTGTGATTAAAAATTTGCAAAATTAAAGTCAGTACCAGGAGATATACAGACTACACTAACTACACCAACATCTACTGTATACCAATCCTCCGCTAAAGTTACAATGTTTGCTCTCATATCTCATTTCTCTCGCATAAGTTCTACTCTTTTCCCAAATAGTATTAATTCTATTAATTCTTTATTATATTTTCTAAACTTATTTAATAATTAATATAATTATAATTCAATTTATGTGTTCGTATTTTATAGCAAATCCTTTCGGGTCTCTGTCGCGGAAGAGTTGAACAGGAAATCAATGACGAAACCCGCCGACGCTTCGATCAGTGGTATTTGCAACAAGTCTTTAACCATTACCGACAAATAGCTATCGCTGCACAACAGCCAACACACCAGTCGAGCTCACGGCGAACACCAACACATCCACTACTAATCGATTTGAACAATTCAAATGGTGAGCAACTGCACCAAAGCATAGGCAACAATGGGGCCAATCACTCACCAGACAAACACCCGGCACTTATGACAATCTCATCGCCACATAATAACCAACACCAACAGCACCAACACATTACAAGTGTGCGAACACGTATACGCACTTCATTTGATCCCGAATTAGAATTACCAAAACTTCACCGATGGTTCTCTGAGAACAGACACCCGTCTAGAGCTCAGGTACAGGACTACGTCAAAGAACTGAATTCACTCGAATCGCGCAAAGGAAGGAAACCTCTGGACATAAATAATGTGGTTTATTGGTTTAAGAACGCGCGCGCGGCCCACAAACGCGCAGAACTCAAGTTTGTCGGCGACTCAGCTGTCGGCGATAGTCTGGTTAATGGAAGCAATAGTCCCGGTAAGACTGGTTCGGATACCAGCGCTAAATGTAATGACGACAATAGAAACGGTTCAGCTATTGATGACTACTATAGTCTCGATGAGTACGGAGAAGACTCGTCACATGAGGCCACACAGACTCTCGACCTCTCAATGAGACCCTCGAAAAAGGCGCGCTCTGAGAGTCCCGCAGACAGTGATTACATCATTACAGCTGACAAAAACGTAGAGGACTTACAAAACGAAGTGAACACAAATAAAAATAATAATAATATTATCGGAAATATTAAATCCGAACCAATTGATAGAAATGACGGCAGCAGTGATTGTAACTCCATTGATGGAGACGACAGCGACGAGGAAAAGGAGTATTTCGATAACATTACTACATTCCAAAGCGTTAATAACATAAATAGCAATTCGAACAATAATTCAAATCTTCCCGAATCACCCGATGGTCGGCGTATACGACGCAGTCGTACATTCATTGACCCCATGTCTGAGGTATTAATTGTGTTGAATGAGTTTTGATATGAAAACTAAACACCATTTGTTATGATCGATAGGTTCCGCGATTAGAGCACTGGTTCTCAATGAATACCCATCCGGCACACAGTCAGATAGTTCGCTATACCGATGAACTCAATAACTTAGCCTATCGTCAAAAGTTTCCAAAACTGGAGCCAAAAAACATTCAGTTTTGGTTCAAAAATCGAAGGGCAAAGTTCAAACGCAACCTAACGCTACCGACGCCAACATCACATCATTCGAGCTCATCGTCGCTCAGTATTGAGCGTCTCATTAATGCACATTAAAATCAATAATATTTTAATTTTATATTTAATATAAAGAATTGATTATAAGAGAGCCTCTCCTCCTCTCTCCTCCTCCTAGTCCTCAATCTTATGTTTTTAGCATTTGTTACATAAAGTAAATATATATCTGTTTTTGAACTTATTATCGATTAGTAATTAATATAATAATTGTAAATATATTGACATATGATTGGGTTCATATGGTTCGGCAATATTTAGTAGTTATCGGGTATTAATCAATTCAAAACAAAAACAATGTTAACAATAGATATACACAAAACACAGTAATTCTGAAGAACAACTTGTTTTGCATTCCATACAATTTTTTCACACAAATACTTATATATGATTCAAACCCTAGTCTTTCTTCTGATCCCAAATCAAGTCCTATCGATTTGTTTGTCAATACGTTATACAAATTACCACTTATTTATAGTTAACTACTTTTTAAACAATTTGTTTTTGTTTACTTTCGACTAATATTATGTTCAACTCATTTAAAGTATAGCCCAAAACAATTGATTTTTCTTTCATCTCATTTATTATATAATTATTTTTTAATATAATTTTGACCAAAATTTTTACGAATTATTATTAGTTTAGAATTTTAAAGATTTTATTTATAAGATTATTAAACAAATAATTAATGATTTTTAAAATTTTTTATTAGAATTTTATCGATATATTTATGGAAAAATCATTTGTTGTGAGGCTTTTGTTCCAATCAGTAATTCAAGTGAAGAGACAATTACTGCACTATTTTATATCTAAATTCAATTAATGTTATCAATAATAAACATTCCGAACAATTATAATAATAAAAAACAGTTGAAAAGCGAACGTTTGCTCTCAATATTCATATTACAGTATCGTTAAGTAATTATAACACTGTTATTACTACCAGTTATTACTATTTTCCAATGCATCCAATCATTGAATATAATTAACATTCAATCAAAACATTAACCAAATGTGGGTTTAATTGGATCAGTGTTCGAATTGGATTTACTCCATGTATTCCACGAGAGAGGGATAGGGATTAATAGATAATAGTGGAATGAAAGTGTAAATAATAGAGCAAAGGGAGGTATTTTAGTTGTGTTTTATTGGTAATAAAGAACACAATTATTGATTAATTTAATTTCAAATAAATAGTTGGAGAGATTTGTGTGGGTAGGAATAGGAGTAGATGTTTACAGAATACTGTAAAAGATAAATATAAAATGTTTTTCACCCAAAATATTTAAATTGTAAGAAAAAATTTCAGTAGAGATAACACGAATAACCAAAATATTTCCAAACGCTTTCGTCAAAATTTTGTGTTAGATTTGAATTCATATATATTTGTTAACATAAAATGCATTTCTTTCTAATAGATCGAGGGTTTAATATTAAAGAGATGTCATTTATTAATGTTATACAATATAAAGTATTAATATAGTGCTGGTAGTGGTTAAGGAAATCTTTTGCCAACACATTAAAAAGTTTATAAAACTTATATGAGTTTAACTCTAAACAAATAATACGAATATCAAAAGGAAAGTATAATTTATTGAGTTTAAAAGTGATGGCTATTTGTCGGTAAATAGTATATAGCAATACATTAAATATATTTACCGTTATTTATTAGTCTGTGACACAGGTAACATTAATTCTAGGTATGTATTATAGGTGGTTAAGGGTAATGTTAAGAATTTAATTATTTGGGTTTAATAATTGTATTATATTTAAGAGGAATCACTACTCAATTAATTAATATATTCATAATTACTATTATTTTATTTCTCAGTTCAAACAAAACATTAATTACTCAAATGTTCTCATTTAAGACTTAGTGACCAATAATTGTATTTTCCTAAATAAGTTTTTCAGAACATCCTTAACGTTGATTTGTTTAGTTTACTTAAAAGTGATTAAAATCTGCAAATTTTTAAAATTCAATAATAAAATTAAGAAAATATATAATAAATAGTATTGAGTGCATAGTATTGTCCATAAAGTGAACTAATGATTGAAAGTATTATCAAAAGTGAGTCATTGAAACTTTGAAACAACTTTTCTTTTAATAGAACTCCTCATTCAATATCTGAATGGACGCAAAACACAGTTCGTGAGGCAGTTCTTGAACTGTTGAGAGAGATATCTCAAAGCAAACTCTCGAAATTGTGTCAAATATCTCAGGTTTGTCTTCAACTCATTTATTGTTCAAATAAATACTCACATACTTTGTATTAGAGATAGAGATATAACTCATAGGACTAACACTTATACACATTTCTAATGATTACTATTTACAGCCACTTCTATCCAGTATTGTTAACAACAAACACGAGGGGAAGATTGGCAGAAGAAAGTGTCAACTCTTTGGCCAATGGTATAACGAGTATAGAAGATCACATCCCAGTGAGTTCACATCCTTTTGCGTTAATTTGCAATCAATAGATAAACATATTTCGAAACGAATACTAAAATAATTTGTAATAAAATTATTGCATAAAAACTAAATGAAAAATATTTGAAACGAAAACATTGAGTTTTTTGCATAAAAATTGTTATTAATATATGAATTAAAGAGTTAAACGATAGGGTATTCCTTTGAGACACCATTTCTATAGAAAGTTAATTAACTTTATTAATGAGATTATTATTATTGTTATTATAATATTTAGTCGGAGTTTGTGGTGGAAGTAATCAAACACTACAAAGAGATAATGCATTGGAAGACTCTAATGAAGGAAAAGGTAGAGATTTGAACACTACTCCAACTCCGGCACAAAGTGTGGAAACGAGATTAACATTTCACACAAATCTTGAAGTGCCTCAACTCAGACAATGGTTTCGGAATAATCCCAAACCCTCGGATCGAATGCTACTTAAATATGCAGAACTCTTAAACCAAAGCCAATTACGTCAAGAGAGGTATTGTCACAACCCTTCCGTTTATTGTCTTTTTATAAAATATTTTAAACAATTATTTCAAAACATTTCTTTGACTCAACACTTGAAATAAAACCAATAGTTTACAAATCAAAGTATGTTTTTGTGAAATAAACTTCAATTCGTGACCAATTTTTTTTAAATATCAGTCACCTTCTAATAGCAAATACATACTGTACCGCCAATTCTAGCCCTACCCTAAGTACACCGTTTCTATAGAGCAAAATGTGAACAAAACAGAAAAATCATGAAATGAATAAATTCTACACAAAATTTAAGCCAAACTATTGATAATTTCTGAATTTTTTTCAAAAATGTTGTACTTGAGTTTAGCACTGGGAAGCTTCAATCATATATACTTCAAATATGTTTAAAACTTTAGCCCTGGTATTAATTATAATAAATGATTTTAGATTTATTGAAATATGTTTAAAGCTGTGAACAAAATTGTTATTTTGGGTTACTTTCATCAAACCTACAGTACATTTATTCTGTGTTTCTAAATATTATTTCTTTTGCGTTAATGACATAAGTTTTTTAAAAATTATTCGGAACCCAATTAATACTAAATTGTATTAAAATAACATATTATTTAAGTCACAACTAAATTGTTTAGACTTTAAAAGTATTAATAATAAATAAAACACTAATTTTAGTTTTATTAACAAAACCCTATTCTATGGTTTTCCCAATTATAATATGAGTTACTATTAATACAACGAATAATAAACAACTATATGGAAAAATTTTATTACAAAGCAGAGGAAGGAAAATTAGGTATAGTTTTTTAGAAATACAAATATTTTTGAAATTATTCATTCGATGTATTTATTTATCAATTCATAGAATTTGATTCAAACAAATATTTAAAGGAATTGAAAACAAATTATTCCTATTTTGCAGTTAATCGGCAAAAATATCTCAATATTTATCTTTTTCTACCATCGATTGAGGACCTTATCTTTGCGCAGTGGTATCTTTGTGTGACTTTAATTTAAGAGATATTCACATATATACTAATTAATAATTAGTAATTATTAATCAACATTTAATTGATGAAATTGTTGCCAACAATGTGTAGGGAAATGCACGCGCTTACCATATAATCAGATACTTTTCCGAAAACTTCAATAAGCATACAGTGAAGGAAATAATAATCTTTCGTGAGTTTATGCTGAATATCTTTTGATTGCGATTTTCAAATTGTTTTCAAAATATTATAGCAGATAATTGAATAATTTAAAATGTTTACATAACTTGAAAAATGATCCCTGCAATGCACTACACACTGTGGTTCAATAATAACTGGATTTTTAAATTGCATTATATTTTACATTAAAAACTATTGAATAAATTTTAACGTAAGTTATTAAACGAATTAAAGCTTACAGTTGTCTAGTTTCGTATTTGGTACTGTACAACTCGGGGAGTAAAAAATTTAAAGAATGAAAAATATAGTTCAACTTTGTATCCATTTATTTTTCAACCATACGATGAATTGTTTGTTTAAATTATACAAATATAAGCCATATAAGATATATAAGCCTTATTAATATTTAAAACAATTTGAAAATTGCTTAATGTATTCAAAAAATATTCAGGTTAAATATGAAAGTGTACACTGTACAGTTTAAATTACAGACAGCGTTTTTACCTAATTGTAAGTGGGGGACAAGTTATGAGCTGAGAATTTCCAGAGCCGATGCCTTTCTAGCCCAACCCATGGGCATTTTTCAACAGTCGTGTTTGAACCCAACACTCACTTCTGAATGCTGAGTCAATCCTACTAACAGTTTGAGCTACCCCGGGCTCTCTTTTATATTATTTGTTAATAATTTATTTATTTGTGTTAAATACGTGATTTTACA
>JAQGCF010000018.1:0-19485 GCA_034699405.1 Hermanniella punctulata | reverse complement strand
AAACTTACAAAAAGACTAAATTTGTTGGAAAAATAATTTTTTTAATATAAATAAAAAGTTTTGAAACTCTTTTCTTTTGAACATAAGCTTTAATTACCTATTGCTACGGCATTGGCCGCCTGTGCCATAACCAGAAACAAAATCAATTCATAGGACCCATAATTAGTTATATGAAAGACAACAAACGATATGATAAGCATTAAAACAATTTGAATGAATGACATCAAACAACTAGTGATGAAATGCGAGATAAATACTAACTGGTGTCCAACGCCCGCCACTAGTGATCTCTCAAAGAGACCATCTTTTCTTTCCTGAATCAATAGCTGTGATGAGAGGGTTACCTGTGATAAATACATGAATGAAATGAGATAACCGGGTAGTAAGAAATCGGAGAGTTTGGAGTTTTCCGCGTAAACCGTTTCCACGACTTTGAGCGGCGCTTCGATTCGACTTAAATTCTTTTCGATGTAAATATCGCCCATAAGATTATAAAGCGTTAAACGCATGGAATCGATGAGTCCATTAGCGTACAGGAAGTTTGTGTTATCTACCCATAAGTGAAGTGAACTTTGTTTCAATGTTTGATTATCGATATCACTGTCTTCTGTGGCGAGAATTCTCTGATCCAAAGCATACGAGTATTCCCTATCGAACCAAAGAGTACCACTCACTCCTCCCTTTTCCAACACATTCAATGCTGATTCTAATGAGGTATAGTTGACGGGTTCCACATAATAGGCGTCCACCTGTTTAATCGAGTTTAATAGGCGTGTGCTGTAGAGGGGATTCTCTTCTTCATTAAATACCGCGACTTTTATCTGTAATTAATTACCGAATTTACAACTAATAGACATCTATTCTATCACTTTCTTATAATACTTATAAATCTAATTCTTCTGCAAATACTTTCTATTGACAAAAGAACTTAAACCTTATAGAGATATGGTAAACACCGGTACTACTCGTAAGACAGACATTTGATTAAACATAGAAAATGGTAGAAAAGTCTTCGTTTGCTCTTTATCTCAATTATATAATTATTTGCGAAAGAATTACTTAAAACCGTTCGTTAAATACAAAAATAATTAAAGTCATGGATAGTCTGTAGACAATCACTTAATCTGAGGTATTTTCTGTTATCAGTGCTAAACACTGTTATCTGCTTATCTCGACCCAACTCCTCTAATACCCCTGTGTTAAACACTTTTTGGGTCACGTATTCAAAATAATATAATTTATTCTTTAGTTTAATTAAAATCTCAAACTTACAGGTATTGAATCTCTAGCGTAAAGAGTGCAGAGTATAAGTGCCTGAAAGGCAGGTATCAGGAATACGATGAACGAGACGTTGAATTGTAAAAATTTACTAAAATTCTTGCGAACCAGAATCAATAGAATCCATATATTTAAGAGATAACTCTTATTTCTGTCCTCATTATTGGCATTGAAGTCATTTTTGTTGTGTTTTATTACACTATTATTATTAATATCCATATCATTGGATGTCTTAACATTGATATCATTATTAGTGTTGACTACAAGTGTTGTCTGATTTTTGCAAAGTCTAAGGAAGACGTTCTCTAAGTTCAACTCTCCGTATTTCACGAGCAAATCATTAGGTACTCCCTCTTCCAGCATTTTGCCATCTCTCATAATACCTACCACGTGAGCCAAAGCCGCCTCATCGATATAATGCGTGACTACCACAACGCTAACTCCCTCAGCGCAACACGAATGCAAATAATTCCATATACTATTGCCTAAGATTGGATCCGTTCCAACAGTGGGCTCGTCTAGTATTACAAGTCTAGGAGAGTTGAGGAACGCGAGCGCTAGAGATACCCTTTTTTGTTGACCACCCGACAACTCCGCTATAATTTTGTCATCTTCTGGTAATTGGAGTATTGAAGAGAGAAGTCTTTTTCTGTTATATAAAACATTGTTTTTAATAATTTTTTGAGTAAAATATTTAAAAATTTCTAAAATAAACTTTAATTTGTTATTATTTGTAACATTAAATTACTAAAAAAAATTATAACCAATACTTACTTACCTCTCATAAAATTTTTTATCTGACATCCGATATATATTAGCAAAATAAACGAGTGTCTGCTCAACAGTAAAGGTAAGACAGAGAGCAGTGTCCTGAGGCATATAACCCGTTAATCGATTATTTACTCCCGGTGCAACACCCAATACTGAGATTGATCCGCTGTGGGGTTTAATTCGACCCAATATCAGTCTGAGTAAAGTAGTCTTACCAGCACCGCTTGGACCTAATAATCCATATATCTTTCGCTCGGGTACCTGTGCGCATATATTACTTAGAATTGATTGGCTTTGGTACCCAAACGACACATCATTTATTGCGATAGCAGTCATTTTACTAATGAAAATAATGTGTAATTTGTTTGAATATACTCTAAATGTGACTAAAACTAAACTTTCAACAATTCATAACTACTGTATTAACATAAAGCACAAACAAAATTGCTTTTTTTCTTAATGTGGTAAAATTGGTGTATTATTAATAGGTGACTCAAGATCACCTGTGACATCATGAGACATACGGTTAATATTTAGATTAATGTTTAATGCGAAGGGAGTTTACGCAAATAGAAACAAACAAAAACAATCATGGTCAATCAAGATTATATATTAACTACACTTTTCAAAATTATAAATTAAATCTTGTGATAAAATACTTTTACGATTAGAGTTTGCTTTTTATATAATATAAAATTAAATAATATTTAGCGAAAAATATTGATAAAAACAAAGATTAGATATTTCTCTTATGGGATGGAAATGGATTTCAAAGACATATTAAAGGATATTGCTATTTGTAATACACTCAAACGCTTAGTGTAAACCCGGATATTGTGAATAAGATACTAAAACAAAATATCAGATTTACGCGTAAAATAACCTTAAAGTTAACTCTAAGACTATCCCGCTTTTAGTGAACACTTTTGCTGCGCCGACCTGTTCACTATAAACGGATTTGAGTGTAAGATAAAACCTCACTTTACATAGCTTTTGATAATATTGGTGTTACCGGTATTTTTCCAAACATAAGACAAGTAACTGTACAATAATTACAGCTTTTCTTCAAGTATTTCCATATTTTTAATGCACTCCTTATGCTTTGGGATGTATTCACTTTGTCTTCAGTGAACTATCGGTCCATTTATGGCACAAATCCATTCAATGAAAAAACACTTTATTTACATATAATAAATATTATATGAATTATCTCTAAATAAATATCAAATATTATAATCAAATATAACTTTAATAAAGATTTTTAGTTCACAATCAGTAATAGATTTGTTTACTCAAAATTAATGAGATTATAAACGGTATGAGAATTAACTCCAATGAAAAATAAATAATTTGCAAACATTGGGTACAATATCGGACCCAACATTAAGTCAACCATATTATAAGTTACGGCACTTTTATCATAAATAATACTTCAATTATATAACAAATACTTAAAAACATTTTTGTCTTATATATAAAAAATGACACTAATATACCGATGGGAACCCTTGTAAGTACAGCATATATTTTTGGTTAAGACATGGAGATCCAGATCTGTACAAATCATTTGGCAATAAAATAGTTGATTATTAGAAGAAAAAAAATATTTTTGTCGCGAAAATTGAAAACAAAATGAGAAAAAATGAGATTTGATTTGAAAATTAAACGTCAAAAACGGTAGGCCTGGAAGACGGGTCTGCTATTGGCTGAAAAGGTAGTGTCATTTGTTGATTATCGTTATGTAATTGAGAGATCATTGACTCGAGTTCCTGAAGGCCGCGCTCTGACCGTTCAAACTTATGGGAGACTAGAGTTCGGTAAAAATGAACCGCAAATCCAATGAATATAATACCGATTGGTATCAAAATTATAGAGGCGGCCAACGCCGCCTTCTGGCCACTGCGTTCGGCGCCCCCAATGTCCCAAAACTTGACCCAACAGAGTATTGCCAATTCGATCAAAAACAAGAAAATACCGAATACTGTACTGAAAGCCCACGCGATCTCTATATAGAAATGCATTTTCTCGTGAGGCGACTCGTTTACCTACAAATGCAAACAAACATTACTACAACTCATCGGTAGGTATTTCCAATTACAGTATACACTCGTTATAATGTAATTATAGTCTGCTTTTAAACGATTTCATTGACTTTACTCTCTATAGTGAACTCATTGTTTAGAGAGAAATCTTTATTTAACCGTTTAATGGCTTTTGGTAATGGATTTTATTCACTATAACGAGAGTGTATTGTGTATAACCAACAGCGGCTAAGCCGTGAACCGAAGCCACGGCCTCCACGTGCGGCAAAATACAGGTCGATATCATAAGCGCCAACATATGAACCGATACTAATAAAGTGGTGCAAACGGTGAACGTTATCAACAGTCCTGTCGGGACTCGCATTTCGTGATTCGCACTGTTATCCTGATTCACCTGCATCTCAACCATCGCTACCTTTAAATACAATAAAACACTGGTAATAGTAATACATTCAACGCTATACTAATCTAAAGCAAAATATGTTCATTAAAAACGATATTCACTGTAATATAATCACAACAATAGATAAAAAATAGAAAATATTGATTATATTCATAATAAACAGAAAATTCATTATAAACCGGTTCACACAAACGGGTATTGAACGTAAAAATAGTGAACTAAGAAATTAAATGAAAAAATAAATTAATTTTAAAATATAAATAGCATTAAAACCATTGCAAAGCCGGATAAGAGGGCCGAAGTCCTGGAGCTGGCCTTCAATTTGGCTCTGGATAAGTGCAAACGCCTCCACGAAAGGGCACTTAAATTGAGTTCTGGTTTTGACATATGTTTAGCCAATGATGTGATCAGTATTTGGGATAAATTGTCGTCTCTTCCGTTGGCGTCTAACGATGTCTGGGGAGGATAAAGGCCGTAATCGGTGTAGTAATTGTTAGCGCCGTTAAATGATGGCATTTAGTCATTTAAACCGCAATTTATTTTATATGCGGTGTTAGTACACACTAAATGTTTATGGTTTTCAATTTAATAGTTTTCCCATCTTTTGTTTACATGCATTTTGATTGGTGTAGAAATTATTGTTGATTTTAAATATTGGTTAATACTGTTAAATGTCTTTATATTTTTATGCAATTTTGTATACATATTAAACTGATAACAAAAAACTAATTAACATTGATGATGATTTAGTCCTATTCTATACAAGTTTTACATTAAGTAACTTATATACCAAAAGACAGCATTTACGCAATAAATACTTATTATATATTCGTCTATTTATTTGAAACTCTTTCATTAATGGAGTAATGCTTTTAATTGTTATTTGAATAACATTTGAATTAAATTTATTTAAATTGAAAAGTGATTAAAACAAATAAATCCATCAAAATGTCAGTGGAAGCGATGCCAAGAGATTTGCGTCATTTACGGGCATGTCTTCTGTGTTCACTCGTAAAGGTAGTCATTAAATAACAATACAATTACCGAAAAAAATACAATTTATGTAAAAATTTATTAAACAAATAATTTTCGATATAGTCTTTCGATCAATTCGAGTTCGATGGCTGTGATAACTGTGACGAATACCTGGGAATGAAGAACAATAGAGAAATGGTTTACGACTGCACTTCCAGTAATTTCGATGGGTTAGTGTCACTCTCGTGTCCTACCATTGCTTTTACATATTTTTAAGTTTTAGTAAAAATTGTTTTTAGTTTTAAATGTCTTTTAATGACATTTTTCTCTTTTCAGTAATAATACACAATTCCCTGTCTTTTCAACTGATTCCCTGCGCTCTAATACAGTAAATTAATGTATTAATAGTAGTGCGCGTACTCTTCAGTGATATTGTTTTTGTTGACACAAATGATTGACAAAATACTAATTATTATTTATATCAATTAAAAGCTTATCCGCGCAGGGATTTCAATAATCCACTTCCAATTGGTTTACTATTATGCAGAAGCACTCTATCACTACTTAGTCAGTTATTTGCACCTGTAGTATGTCTTCACAAACAGTTTGTTTAAATACTTTAAAACAAATTTCCAATAATTCAAGACTTTATTCAAATTATAAGTTATTTATTAATGGGTTTTATTGGTATTAATGACGTATTTAGTGCTAAACAGCTATAAGTTAACTATTATTGACCCCATTTAATGCACCTGTTGGCCAAAAAGATCAGTGGGTCCTCCAAAAGATCAGTAGAATACCATTGACTTATACTGACAATTATGGCTACAAATGTTATTCAAAGCACAATACCTATGATTTTATAGTGAAAATAGATTTTCATTTATAATAACTTTTCCAATAAATGGTTTAAATTATTGTATTTTCAGTACTAAAGTTAAAGTAGTTTTTATTTATAATAATTTGTTATTTAATTATTGTTTTTTAGTTATTGGAGTAATAAATGTTAGATCTATTTGTGAGGAACCGAACCCCACATTCCATTTATTACTCGCTCTAAAGAGAGAATTTGTTTAATACTTAGAAATTATTATAATTTTCTAATTTGCAAACATTTAGCATAAAGTCGAGAAAAACTCATGACTTTATAAAAAGCAAAAAATTATAATTTATTTGAATTTAATGTTTTAACGAATTTAATTAAAATATTAGTCTATAGTCACTGGAAATAGTCCTATACTGTACTGACATTAACGATAACACGTGTATAATCATATGAAATATCAATAAAATATTTATATCTCTACATCAAGTGATCAAAAAATGTCTAAAATGTTGAGCACTACAGTACAAACTCACCCAATAATATAGTGAGTCTTAAGTATCATTTCCTTAGAGGCCTTTAGAGGTTTGCTCTTTTAAAGTCCTCAATGAATCACTTGAATGACTAAAAGAAATTAAAAGTTTTTTTATTTATAGTAATATAGAATAGTTAGGATGAAAGAGTCACCTCTAACTGTCTCGAATATGTGGTAATAGTTTCACATATATCATACAAATCTGAGAGAGCATGAGAGAGATGGGAACAGTAATCTGTAGAAAGAGAGCAGAAAAAACCTAAAAATTTGTTATTCGTGTCTATTATTAGGTATGAGTAGTTTAGATGTAGATTATATCTCACCTACTGATCGACTAAACTTGTGATTTCTCACTCTCTCTGTCTCTCTCTCACTCACTCTCCCTCACTCTCCCTCTTACTTCTCTGTCTTTCTCATACTCTCCTTTACTCTCTCATATTCTCCACTACTCTCTCATACTTACTCTCTTGTAGTGACGCTGTCTTTACTAACATGTGATGATTTTTTTAGTTCTCTTTCGCAATCTCTCCTCTCTCTCTCTCTCTCTCTCTCTCTCTCTCTCTCTCTCTCTCTCTCTCTCTCCTCCTTAGTTAGAAAATTATTTTCCATTTACTTCATTAGCAGAGGTGAGAGAGACAGAGAGAGCTTCTGCTTGACTACTGTTTAAGTCGAATCTGATTTGAACCTAACCTTGACTTTTGGTAACCCGAATATTGTAACCAATTTTTTTATCTTTTTTCTATACTTTATTTCTCGAATCTATTTTTTTTGAGTGAAATATCTCTATTATAGCCTTAAATTTAAACCAAAAAAAGTTTTTTAGATTTTTATGTCCAGTTTTTTCGAGTTTTTTCCCGTTCTCTTTGTTAGCATAAAAAACCTAATATTCATTAATGAGCCAAAAATGTGGATTAAATTTAGTATTTTTAGAAAATATTGAATTTTAATTAAATATATTTTAAAGCAATTAATCTTTAATTTAATTAAAATAATTTGTGTTAAGAATTTTTTTACGCGATTTTATTATCAATAGTTAGAAAATAATTATCATTACTAGAATGTCATAACTGTGTATACGTATCCTTGAAATCAATTGGGAATTGAATGAAACACTTCCGTAATAAACAGTGTTGGCATTAAATATGCCATAAATTCTACTGATTTCACCGCTGATTACTACCAATGTCTGGATTCTAATAAATTGAATTCAGTTTTAGTCTTGAATATTAATGCAAAGTTAGCCCCAATACTACCTTAATTTGTAATATAATGCACACACACTTCAGTATACATGTAGTTAAAACAATTTATTAAAAAATAGCTAAATTGCTACCTATGCTCCTTATATATTAGGCTTTTTAGGTGTTTTAAAATAAGATTTAAGTCCTTAAACATTGGATTTTATTTTTCCTAATTGTTTTTACCTCTTCCTCATTGTTCTTATCTATATATAAAAAGAGTTTTTTGATACCCCATTGAACAAAACAGTTAGTATTGACAATATTGATAAAGTCTGCAGTAGTTATTCAATCCCTCTATAATACATATTAGTGTTAAACAGAGTTCTAATTTTGTACAAAAATTTTGTTATCCTGTGATCAACTCAAGGGTTATATATAAAACTTTAGGGTAAAAATGAATCTAAAAATTATATGTTTCAACTTTAGTCGCTCTTAAGAAAAATTATTTTATTTTACTCAATAAAACTCAGTGACCAAAAGGATTAGTGGCAACAGATATACCCCTAAACTATCCTTAAACAATAATAGCGAGAAATTAATCTCAAGCCATTAAATACACAAATTTAATGCATATTCAGTACACGTGTACTATTCATGCAATTTTCTCAAAAACGTGAATACATTAAAAAGTAATTTTTGAAAAAATTCTTTCACTATCTCTGAGGACTTCTATTAATATTTCTTAATTTTTTTTGAGAAAAAATACTTTTTTTCTAAACACAATTCTACTGTTTTATTGGAAAATTCAAAACCGAGAATTCCCCATAAATATGGGTTTTAGAGTTGCTGGTGAGGGCCTCATGACATTGTCTGTCATCAATTCCAGACCAATATATTTATTACATGTTTTATATATACAATATTATACTCTGAATATTAAGTGTTTCCCAAACATTAATAAATTTTAATATATATTAAGTTTTAAAAAAGAGAGAGATTTTTCTACTACTCCTCAAAAAATTAATTTTTATTAATTGCTGAAACAAAAAATTGTCTGAATAGCTCATAAAATGAGAGAATTTATTAATTAATTTTTGGTAATAAATAATTATTACAAAATAATTTACATTAGAAGTGATAAAAACGAAATTATTTTAAATCGATTCTAATTTTCTGTTCACGAAATTTCTCTAATTTTAAATTTAAGCAAAAAAATTTCCATAACTTAGAGCCCAGATTATAAATATTCATATTTCTTGTAAATTTTGTTTACCCCATAGTTACCACAGCTCTCGTAACTTATAATTAATTAATAGACAATTTAAGGTAAATTGATTTTACAATTGATAAAAGCTATGAAAGAAATTCTTAAAATATAATCTTTAATTCAGTTCTTGTATTGGATTTCCTAATAAACACTCTCCAAAACCGAAGTGAAAATAATTTCCCTCTAAGAAATTTCTTCCTCCCGTGTCCTTCAATACTAGAGAATTAACATTATTATTATGAGTTTCGATGAACACATATAACTAATCTATATTTCATTCAATTTATAATTTTTTTTCCTAAAAAAAATTCTCTCTTTTATTATAGAATGATAGCACTGTGTAGTCCTGAGGAGAGTTGGGTCGCTAAGTGGCAAAAAATTAGTGAGTACTGTATGAGTAGTTGTAGTAGTAGTAGCGGTAGTACTGTTATATGTTTTAAAAAAGGCACTGTTTTTCTCCATTTGACAAAAAACGCATTTAAATCCAGTTTTAACTTTTTATTTATTTTCGATTCATATTTTTTTCGCACTAATAATATTCTCATCGCTTTTTCCGATGAATTCAATGATAAAATAGGTTTTATGTCAACTCAATTAACATATTTTATAGACTGACAGCACTTGTAGATTGAAAAACATCTCTTAATTTTCTAAGAAAAAGCGCAGAAAAATAATATAATTAGTATTATTAAAATGTGTACAAAATTTTTTTTGCAGCAAATCGTTAGCTAATAGTGTTTTGTTACGAAGAATTACTTGTATTGTATATAATTTCCAGAAAAGCAATTGAATTAATTTGAGAAAAATCTTTTTTATGTCTATTTGAATGCGAGAGAAGTGAGAGAGAAAACAGGTTTTAATTTAGCAGAAAAATAAATAAAATAATAAGTAATAAATAAATATAAAAAAAATTCTCGAAATTAGATTTGATTTTTTGTTTTCATTCTCGAACTTAATGTCAAATCTTAGTGAAGAAAATGTAAGAAAAAATCAAAAAAGTTGTTTATTTGAGGAATAGTTTTCTCCAGTGACTGTGTGTATGAGTGTGTGTGTATGTGTGTGTGTATGCGAGTGAGAGAGCAGTGGGTCTTAATCATAATTATAGACCAGATAAAAATGATGAGCAAAAAAATCACATTTTTTCCGATAAAAAAGAATCCGCAAAAAAAATTTACTTTAATTCACGATAGATAGTCACGACATGTGTGTGACGTATAGGAATGCGGAAGTATTACTTTCAATAACATATTTAATTTAATATTAAATAATTTTTAATATTCATTTCCCTTCAAAAAAATAATTCTCTAAAATATAATAACAAATAAATGTATTTAAAGTGAGAGAAAAAAAATTATATATATTTTTATTATTCAATTTAAAGCCATTTACCACTGCATAAACATTGTATCAAAAATTTTTATTACATTTTTATACATTTCAATTAAACTTGTGTTACATAATTGTATTGCCCTTGAATTTGGTGGCCAATACTTCATTGGCTTTTGAAAGAGAGCTATTGTTGTCGAGACTCGTATTTAATATAACAAATAATAATTATATTTTTCTCTCTCTTTTTCCAATCCCTTTCCCATCCCTTTCGCGGTATTGTCTCATTCACTACACCTATAGATCGCAAATGCAAAGGAATTTACGCAATCAGTGTTTCGGGTAGACTTCCGGCTGGTATTATAAGAGAACTGAAGAGTCGAGGAGTTATATATCGGTCGAGAGACAGATCATTGAATTAATTTTCTCTAATTTTTGTATTTTAATTGATTTTATTATTACTTATTCTCTATTAATAACTCATATTTTCATTGAACACAAAGACCACAAAAATGTCTGTAAAATATAAATCCTTTTTCCACAATAAAAGTCTAGACATATAAACACAAATATGAAGTCAAAGGAGTTCTCCTTTTATTGTTACACTTTCTTGTTGTTTATATTACTCACTCACTCACCAGAGCTATCCATTTGCGCGAGTGTTGGACTGATTTTCTGTTTTTTATTGTTAAGTGTTGTTATGTTTTGTTGATATATAATATGGCGAAAAAGGAGAGCACAATCAGTGAATCTCTTTTTTATTCTTCTTCTTCTTTAAGTGTATCACTCTTTCACTTATACTTTTTTTTCATCCCCACACCCAAAACCCATTGTTTTCTGTGCCAACGCTTTCTATTTTTATTTTTGTTTTGAGAGTGAGTTTTAAAAAGTTTTTAAACTCTTATATTGAAAAGATTATAAACCGGCAGTCAAAGGAGGTATAAGTCATTCAGCAATGTGTAGTAAAGCTATATTTATTGTTGGGGACGACTTGTCGTGACAACAGTTCTCTCTCTCTCTCTCTCGTTCTCTCGTCAAAAAGTCTGCCTCAATCGAGATCTCAGTTTTCCTGTCTTTTTAAAGTCTCTTTTGTTAAGAGAAATATCTATTTGTGACAAAATCTCAAATAAAAAGGATTAGGTTTTGTGTTCTGTACCTACAAAAGGGTCAAAATTGGGTCTCAAAGATGGTCGGAGTTGTTCTCTACGAGCAAACATTTTTCCATATAAATCATGTAATCATTAAATGTATTTATTTGAGAATAAAAGAGTTTTATTTCTTGATTTAGATTTAAGACTTTTATTTGACTTTTAGATCAAACAAAAAACACTTAAATCCACAGAAAATTTTTGTGTATATAAAGAGTTTTTATCCCTTTTTATTGTTAAGAAAAGACTTTGGGTATCACTTCCAACAATCTTATTGTTAGGATTTATTGGTACAAAACTTTTGTCGCGATTTAAAGGAAAACTCCTTTCGCTTTCCGTTTTTAACTCCTCTGTTCCTCATATAAGAAGAGCTATTACTCTAGAAGTTAACAAAACAGTTCTCTTTCTCTCTCTGTCTCACTCTATGACTATTGGATTAAATAATAATAATAACAATAATAATAATATAAGTAAAAAAAAATATCGAAAACATTTTGAGACACTCAAACGCGCAGATGGTTTTTAAAGTGAAAACTTTAGGTTTTCATCGATAAGAGAGTAAAGAGAGTACACATATCGTCAGTGTTCTCTCTAAGATTTGTGTTCTCCTTCTGGCCATCAGATGTTTTTTACGTTTATTAGTTTTTATTAAACCTAAAGACAAGGAGGAAAGTGAATGTCTTGTCCTCGAGTGACGAGAGAGACCAGAGAAACGAGAAATACTTAATTTTGGTTAAAAACTTAAATATAAGTTATAGTTTAATATACTATATAACACTTAACACACCTTTCAAATGAATATTATATCACCTGTTCATCAATTGGTGCCTTTTCTTGACGAGAAGGTTATTAACTTTAACTCCCAAAACAAAATGAAAGTAAAATTACTTTTCATTTTAATTCCATATAATATTAACCTTTAATCAGATTTCTTATTGAATAAAATAAATTTTTAATCGCGTTATTCATTATTTATTAAATGCTTTTTTTGATTTGTGTTTATTATTTTGAAAAGTTTTCTTTCATTACTTTTTTTACTTAATATTAAAGTTTGATTTTATATAAATTTTAAATGAACTGAATTTTTTTGTTATATACATAAATATTGAGTGATTTGAAATTTTTTTGATCTATTCTGAGTCCAATTTCTCTATGATTAGAGAATAAACTGTATTTCGCTTTAGGGATAGAATATTAAAAGCGAATTAATTGCCCAAAAATTTACTCCGTGTGAAAAAATGCCAGCTTTTAATTTGATTACATTATATTTCTTTCCAGAATTTAATATTAAATTATTTACTTTTTTATATAACCTTTTGATATCAAATAAAAAAGGTTTTAAACTTTTTTTCTTTCACTCTCTCTTTGATGTGATTGAAAATCGAAAAATTTTCTCTTAATCGAGATTTTTATTCAGTTCTCTCGCTCTCACTCTCTCTGTAAATCATCAAAAATTGCGCCTCAAAGCCATATAATTTTTTAATCATTTTCTTAAAAGTCAAGTCAAGACGGGGTTAAAAAAAATCAAATAAAAGTTCATTTGATTTCTCTGCGCAAACAAAGAGAATAAGTTATTAATCGCTTCAATAATTTGAATGATTTTCTTTTCTACTCTCGATATGTGAAATGTTTTAGTTACTTCTTATAATGACTTTTACTCTCAGTGCGTTTGTCTTGGGTAAAAAATACAGGTGAAGGGCTTCCAAAATCTAAACGGTTAACTTTTGGCAGTTAATACCGTTTTTGCATTAAAAAACGCAAAAATCAATTAAAATTCATTTCCACTTTTCAAGTGTCAGATTAATTATTAAAGCTTTTTGATTACCACCAGAACATGTAAATCCAGTATAACATGAAAAACATGTAAATCTGCTTTCACTTTCGGGATCACATTTATCTTATTTTTAGTCATCACATGTAATATGCATTAAATATATGCTAAACAAACCAATCTATAAAACTCTCATTTCCTGATTTTGGGAGTTTTAGAAAAAAATGTGGGATTAATCTCATAGAAAAACAGGTGAACAACACTTTAAAAAAAGATCCATTGCTTGTGATTACGTGAAGAGTTTTGTGGAAAGTAAAAGCTTTTAAAAAATTGTTTTAATGAATTTGATTGACACAAGTGAAAGGATTCTCTCTCTCTCTCTCGCACTCTCTCTCTCTCTCTCTCTCTCTCTCTCTCTCTCTCGCACTCTCTGTCCATTCATTCATCCCTTATTATCTCATTCTCTATGAATGACTGAGAATAAAGCGATTGACGCGATGTTTGAATTAGTATCGAATCAATCATATCGTAACCGAAACTCATTTCTAAACATATTTTATGTTAATTCAATGAATTGTATCATTGAATACATAATTCTTTGTTCTACACTATTATTATCTTTGTATTGAAATTTATCCAAAACATAACACCCGGTATTGTCCGATAGATTTCTGTTTAATCCCAGTATTTTAAACTCTAAGTAATTGTAAGTAATGTCCAGTTTTTTATGATTTATATCGCTTTTCACTCAATGCTGACATTAAGTCTGATTTATGCTTCGGTTCAAAAATATTTATGAATTTGAATTAAAATGAGAGAAAGAAAAAACTAAAATAAGTTGAATGAGAGAACAAAACGACAAAAAAGTTAAAAAAAACTTTTATCTCATTATATTTTATTGTTTAAGTGTCACTTCAATCGCTTTGTTTCGCTCGTCGACACAATTAAAGGCACACAAAATACAGATCTTCAGAGATCTTCTGTGCAAATGAGAAGGAGAGATAGAGAGAGAGAGAGTGTGTGTGAGAGTATGAGTGAGTAGGGGAGAGATAGAGAGACGTATCTGATATGGTTCGACCTTCGAAAGTCAATCTGTTTCGAACTTCTTTGCCTGACTTCTTCATCGATTACCCGTTTAATTGAATGTTTCACTTTCACGCAACAATTGCTGTGTTTAGGTCATCAAAATGTATGGAAAACTACTCTAACAATGCATACCATTTGCTCATCAATGCATTCAACTATACAAATATGATTACAAATAAATAATTACTTAAAAAATTACTAATAATTCATAAATAATTTCTCTTTTCTTTTGTTCTTCAAATACTACTTTTGCCAACTTTTTAAACAAACAATAAAAGGCTTTAATTGGTTTTCGGTAATTATTTCTTTCCGATTCAATAGTTAATTGATTTCATGTGCAATATTTGGCAAAAAGTTTTTTTTTACTTTTTATAGACATTTGTCACTATTCCTGCTATAAATAGTATACAAAACTCATAATAAAATGCATACAATATTTAAGAGTTCACTATAAATAGACTGCATTAACAGAATTATTCCGAAAGTTACTCAATAGTGAAATGCAAATCAAAACTATTACTGTAATTAAAAGCATAATAATCGCTATTATATGATGGGTTAAGCAAATGAGTAAATATAACCGAGTAGTATATTAGTGAGCTGTGTAGTACACTATACCGGGGTATTACACTATATGAAGATTGAGCTGAGTATGATATATGAATAATGCTTCAGTTTTTTGACAAAAGAGTCGACGAGACAACGGACAACGATATGTTAGTGTGAGTGAAGTACTCAGTGCTAACAAGTTTTGGACCGCCTAATCTCAATCGCTTGTGACGCCCCAGGGATTCACCAAAATATAGTACTCGAAAACGTTTTAACACCACAAGAAATAGGCAGTTGTACCGCAGTCTCTCTTACGACTCTATGCAGAAAACTATTCAAAAACTTTGGAAAAAAGTTTTGTATCAAAAGTCTCGTTAGAAAAATAAATAAATAAATTTCTCAAAACCAAAACTTTTATCTATTGTTTCTCTAATCTCTAATAAGTAAAAAAAATAAACAAAAGATTAATAATAATCGGTATATGTATAGAGAGAGTCGATAAGACTTAAGTCATATTTTAAAAAATAAGAAAAATTGTTATTATTTTTGATATTAAATATTTGTGTAAAATATATAAATAAAATATATATTTAAATATATTGTAAAAAAAAAGTTTTTTGTATAAATAATATTAAATAATAATAACTTTTGGCCACAATTTTGATGCAATGGCTAAACGTTTGTCGCATAAACTCTTACAACAATTATCTTCTTCGATGATCGCTAAGAACTTGAGCTCAGTTTCAATATCGACGGCTACTGACGCTTCATTGCCATCCACATACGGAGCACCGGTACAGCAGCAGACGTGTCCGTTCGCACTGCCACAGAATTACTCGATGACCGGTTGTCCTGTTATGAAAACAAAGCCAATAACAGAACCATTAAAAAAATCTGATTCACTACTGCCTTACGACGCGATACCAACGCCTAGAGGCTTACCACTAATCGGAACAATGTTTGATTTGATAAAATCTGGTGGCGCGCAGTATATGCACAAGTACTGTGACCGAAGACACCAACAATTGGGTCCCATATATAAAGAAACTATGGGTAATGTTGAGGCAGTTTTTATCGCTGATGCAGCTCTTATGCAAAAGGTATGTTCACTCTTATTACTCATATTGTACTGTTACCAGTCCTTACTGTGCGAACTAATTATGATTTTTTACTTTTTTAATGAGTTTATAAATGTTTTTTGAGTAAAAACTTTTTTTTATTGTAAAACTTGTACTCAAAAAAATTTTCACTTCAAAAGGTATACCAATTTGAAGGCAAATATCCGCAACATATGGTACCGGAGCCCTGGATTATATACAATGAAGTCAATGGTATCCGACGCGGACTCTTTTTTATGTAAGTCTATATTTAATATTTTACTACCAGTTCATGAGTTCACAGTATATTTTTGCAAAAAGAAATGCTTTTAAAAAAAATTAATTCAGACATTAATTCCTAAAAACTTAATGAAAACAAAAAATAAAACTAATTTCAAACAAAAACCCCAATTATTAAAAGAAAAATTTTCTGCTGTAATATTGGCTGCAAGTGCTGTAATATGAATGCAAGTGCACGAGAGCACCCAATTCCCTAATTCCTGTATTTTTATTTTAAAACAAAAACAGATTATCGGGTTATTAGAAATGATTACAAATTATTACAAATGATTCAAACTTTTAAACTTAAAATTTTTTATTCAATTATTAAATATTCAAAAAATTTGGTTTTCTTTTGCTATCAATTCTTTCTTATTTAATCCACGGCCTAATTATTACTGTATTATATCAGTGACAGTACTTTTTTAGGTAATATACATATTTTGTTGGCTTACTTTTAATACTATCAACGCTTATCTCGTCACTGGACCAACGATTTCTAATACTCACTGTAATATTGATTCCCAAAAATCGGTTAATAAATTCTGAATAATTAGAATTTCCCTAAACTGTTGTCCAGTTTTAATCTAATACTGTAAGTACACGTAAATACTGTATTGAGTGCAGATGCTTAACATTTTTGATTGGATAATAGGATTACTGAAGCCATTCATAAATCCCTAAATTCCTAAATGAGAGCAAAATTATTATAGCCCTAAATGCGAGACATAAGTAAACTTATTAGTTGAGGAGTATAGGAGTGACAAATTTAGTGCTCAAAAGTTATATTCAAATGTAGGGGACTTCCATTATCCTTAATACACGTCATGGAATGTTAATACCTGTGCCTAAATATTTAGTTAACTGCAATTTTAGTGCACTTATAACTCAAATTATTTTGTTATTTAGCTCTAAATTTATGCTAATTATGACTAAAATATAATTATTCTCCGATTAATTAATGCGCAAAAGTCCGGAGTTTTTATTTTTATTTTATTCTTTACACATATACCGTATACTATATTAGGAGGAAATAATAGTTTATGAAAAAAAAGTTTATAAACATTTGTCTGTCATTTGCGATATTTTTTATACTACTGTATGTTTAGAGTAAACTTGACTTTCATCTACTAAATACATAATTATATACTGTATTGTAATTGTCATAACAATACAGAAGTTTGCGCTTCTATTATATACATATACATGATTACCCCCTCCCCCTCCAAAAATGATTAGCCCAACGCAAAAGTAGAGCAAAATAAAGCTCTTATAGTGGAGATTATAGTGATATAAGTGAAGGTCATTTAAATTATATTTTGTGTGTTTCATAATTACCTTCCCTTTCATACGAGTAATATTTGTATTTATTAGGACAACCTATGCTTTGTTTATGAATACAGGGACGGACCCGAATGGGGCGAACGGCGAAAAAGTCTTAACAAAGTCTTCCTGAAGTCTACGACAATCAGCGAATACACAAATATTTTTAATTCAGTAGTAACTGATTTCTTGCAAGTCTGGGAAACACTTTTACAGAGCACAGACACCGCTTTAGTCGAACACCTGGAAAAAGAATTATACAACTGGTCTATTGAATGTGAGTTTTGCTCTTAATTTGCAGACTAAATAAAAGCCCACTTTTTTCTATACTAAACATAAAAACTTTGTTTCACTTTATTGCCAATAAGTGGAGAGAAAATACTTTTTGTAAAAATGTTTTTTAAAATATAAAACACTTTTATGCGTAAAGTTTGCTTATTTGCATAGCTTTTTAAAATACTGGGCGAACACTTTTACAGGCGTTTCAACTGTTTTATTATTTATATGCGACTTAACTTTTAACATCCTTAAGCACTTGAGATTAATTGATTGAATAAAAAGATAAAAATAATTATTAGAAAATTATATACAAAATAAAAATTAAAAATATTTAAAAATCTTATTTAAGTGAAACTCTAATTCTCGTTAAGAAATACATAAAATTACGTAAAGTTTTTTAAGGGAATAAATAAAAATGAACGCAAAAAAGTCTCAATTATTACATATATTTATTTAATGTTGAAATTAAGTGTCGCTACAAATCTTCTTTTCCCTTTCACATGAATACTAGTTTTCTTTCTTACTGTGTATGTGTACAGTAACTAATCTTTGGTGGTAAGGGTTTCCTAAACATCAGCAGTTAATATCAACTAGTTTTGGGTCATTGTCTTTATAAGGCACTTGATTAGGTTGTAACTGTGCGATAGTAACTAAAAGCTTTACATTATGTGTGCATTTTTATCATTACTTTTTAACATTGAAATCAAATGTTTGCTTAATCGAGACTTCGGTTGTAATCTTAATAACGTATTCCTTTGTTTTGTTATTATTTATTTGTTTAGACGTTTTTGATAAGACATAAAACATGCGATGAAAATGCTATCTATTATACAATGAACTTATTATTTCATAATAATGATTAGATAAGGTGTATTGGAAAATACGGGGATATAGTTGACCTCCCACCTACATTCTTGTTAGAGTATAGTTAATAAAAAAAAGAAATAAAGTTAGAAATTTAAGAATTGGGTGAAAATTACGGGTGCGCTCCCTTTAGAAACTCGAATAAGTTCATCAAAATGCAAAAGTTTATAATAAAAATTCAAATTTCTATTCGAAAATTTATTGCAATCATTTGATTCTTTGCGATTCTTTATCAAATGACAGCTAATTTATATTCCTATTAATTCTGAAAATATTCAAAATTGTTTAGCACTCGCGGTTATCAATGGTTGACATTAGGGTAGTCCCAGTGATTTGCGCTACACATGACTATCTATGGCTTTTATATTATAAATAATTATTCCTCTGATTCTTTATTTATTATGAGGTTAACCTTGAAATTCGGTTAAATCAAACAAATCATGATTTTACAGGTTTTGGTTAATTTCAAGGTTGAAATTTCTCCTGAG
>JAQGCF010000017.1:0-19565 GCA_034699405.1 Hermanniella punctulata | reverse complement strand
CTAAACTCATTCGTGTCACACATGTTATGAACTTTTATTTCTATAATTAAAGCTCAAAATTTGAAATTAGTTTAACAAACACTTCATATTATAGTCTATAAGATATAACAAATGAACATTCTTTGGATAATTGAAAAGTTTCAAGAATTTCATATAAAATATTAAATATTTATAGAGAATATATAAAATAATATATTTATATTCATCTCTATTCTTGTATTCATGAATTATTTCAAACATTTATATTATTCTTTAGAATTTTATTATTTATTTTCAGTTCCTATTTATTTCATTTGAAGTTTAAGTTTTGAGCTCACGATTCAACTAAACACAAAGCTTTAGGTTCTTTTGTTAACACTTATATAACATAAGTGTAACACTTAAGGTATTTTACTTCTGAATTAATTATCTTTTCTTTTTAATCAGAAATAGCCGTAATCCTTCTCTTCTGGAGTTAAAAATTCCTAAGTATACCTCCCTTAGGGAACTTTACATTTAATTGGAAAATAGATTTTATTCTTTAATTTTTTTAAAGTTTGGAAATTTTATAGAATAAAATCAAAAAAATATTTTTATTTGCCATTAAATTATAAAAAAGACGCTAATATTAAACACAATGATTTTATATACTTTATTATGCTGTATATCAAGGGATTACTGCAATGAATTCATTATAATATTCAAAAAAGTATTTGAAAAAATGTTATTCATTTTATTGTTGTTACTCAAAATTTTCTGTATTTTAATATAAATATTTATTTAAATTTAATAATACCTTAAAATCTTTGTTTTATAGTTTAATAAACAAAAAGATTCTTTCCTAAGCAAAGCCCTCCTAAATCTCCCTAAAATTTGAGTATAACATCTAAAATGCTTTTTTCCTACCTCTATCTCTGTACTCGACAAACCTTGGCAATTCCATTTATAATAATGAATATTTCACAGAGTAGAGGGACTTTTTAATAGAGTGAAAATGCTGTGAATTGAATATTAAAACACTATTTCCCTGAAGTTATTTATTTGATGACTATAACACAGGGATGAAAACATTAAAGTACTCTACTATTAATAAAATAAAAGTATATAAAATCATACCTACTTATCCATTTAAGAACCTAAGCCGAGTAAAATGGGAAACATTTTAATATTTATATAATTTAATTATTAATATATTTTATTTATAACCAATTCATAAAACATTAATTAATAGAAATTATTATATCATAACTAATTAACTTATTGTTAAATATTCTATGAATAACTATAATTGAAAAGATTAGTATTCATAAGCATTTTAATTAACAATTAGTTAATTAAACACAATTATATTTTTGTGTCATTACTTTATGATTGAATACTAGTGATGATAAATAATGATAAAACATGATTATATGTGGTAAAGGTGTGGCTATAAATAAAAATTCTAACATTTAATACTCCAAAAAAACAAGAATTGAGTAAAAGACCAACAAATGCGATGAAAAAATTTTCAAAAATAATGTTATCTATCAAAAATTAATCAAGTTAATAGTGATGTATGTTTTATAATCTTTGGAGCGGAAAATTTAAAGCACCCTTCGTGTCAAGTTTAGTCAATTTGCACATATAGATTTGACATAACGGGACTAATGCAAAAATTATTAAATTATGCGCGGAATCACTTCTATTATATTTTTTCACTATTTATAGAACTAAAACAATTTGATAAACTTGTATTCAAACCGAGTTATTGGAAGCGATTTTATTATGTGTTAAACTTTTAAATTTATTTTCTTACTCTCAGTTTTGTGTTTTTATTGAATTTCAAAACTTCTGTAATTTTTATTGTAAATATTTTTTATTTTTCCCGATTCACGTCATGCGTATTCAAAAATAATTAGTCTGGAGTTAGGTCTCTATATTTAGCGCTCCACTGATCTGTTGACTGATTAAAATTGTTTAATTTTTAGAATTAATATTTCGCAATAGTTTTTCAATGAGAAGTTTTTTTGTATAAATTTGTATTAAAATAGTAATAAATTAAACCGAAATCTATTTTAAGTTTGTTTCGAAAGCATTAGACTATTCGCTAATTTATTGGTTTTTTATTTGTTTGGTATACTTTATAAGAGTTTGTAGACTATTGATGTGTGAGGTATAAGTTTTTTAATTAAGTAGAGCAGTGATGATCTCTGAAGTTAAGCCGATTTTTTGTCATTCAGATAATTAGATTTGAATGCTTTTGCTATTTTTAATCTAATAAGAACTTCGAGCACAGTGAGCATACTTTTAAATGAATTGTATTTTATCACTTTGAATGCATAGGCAACTGATAGCATATGTTAATTGATTAAATGAACACTAATGTTCATAAAGTGAGGCACAAGTAATCTGTTTTGAGATCTATTTTAATCAGTGATCGAAATATCTGGAGTTTAATCAATAAATTAATTCCGGGAATAGATTTCTAATAAGTTTTGTTTAATGAATAATTGTATAAAAAGAGTAAATGATATGATATATAATATATAAAACTATTGATAATACTGTATATGAATGACATTCAACACTGTATTCAATATTAAGTAAATGTAGTGAAACGCAAACCTTTTGGAGAGTAAAAGGCTTTTGGATGAAAATCAATAAAATGCAATCTTAGAGACACTCTCGAACGCATGACTCGAACAAGAAGTGGTAAATAGCAAAATGGAGAATCCAGAGCCTAACCAATCAAGTGATTCATCGCTCAAGTCTTTAATCACAAACTGCATCTGCAAGAAATACCACATTATACTGTTGTTGGAGTGTTTAGGTCTCATTCAGTGATACATATTGTTCGTTATGAACAGATATAAATTTATGACCTGTACTCTCGTTGTCTGCAATGTTGTATCACTCGTTGCTATGTTCATCGCCGCCTTCTGGGGATTCACTTACCCGAGTATAGTCATCGATGGCTACGAGAGTGGCAAATCGGCGATTGTGGCCACTTTCATGTGCGTACTCTCTTGTATTTGTTTGTGTGGACTAAACTACCAGAACTACTATATGCTCATTGTTTACGGTTGCGTTCATTTACTTATTATACTCAATCAAGTATTCAGTATTTTACCATTTTCTTGGACTCGAATACCTAACTATCCAGTGGTGGGAGACGTGTCCACTCAAATCTATATACTAACAGTTCCCAAAATAATTTTGGTTGTCTTCGCATTTATTTTAGCGTATAAACTAAGACACGACGAAATACAACGAAAAATTAGTAGATCTGACCCTAGATGTAGATGTGAGAGCACCAGAAGTACTGCCAGCAGAGCCAGTCTTAGAAGCTTTCACAACAATCCAATCGAAGGTCCACTTCCGCCACCACTTCCACCTCCAAATGCCATTATAAGAACACCGCCGTTGTATCCCATGCATCGGCCGAGTCTTTCTTCGCCTCTGCCGCCACCTCTACAGCCCATGTGTCGAACGCCACCACTTCACGGCCCAATCAATGGTCCACTCTCTGGTCCTCCAGGAACCCCTCCCTGGAGAAACGAACGCAAGTGGAGTTCAACGAGTAGAGAATACGACCGACACTATTATCGTGATGTCTATAATCCTAATTATTAGTTTAATTCAACCAAAACATCAATTCATTGATTGCCGTCCTTTCAATTGTATTGATTAATGCAAAAAGTATTAAAGTATTGATACTTAATAACCGACACCACTGACACCAATGGTCTCAAGTAATACTGAGTCTCAGATCTGAGTTCACATTCCAGTGTCTGTTCATTGGTTTTATTGGCAAAAACAAGTAATGAATGTGTGTTTAATCAATGAGACAATAAAAGTAAAAGTTTTGCACTTTTCTGAACAGTTTGTCGACGCGTTTGTACTCTATATTCTCTTTTAGAACCAATGTTTTAAAGTCTGGTTATTATAAAGTGGCAAAAATGGGTAACTTTACTAACTTTACACTTCTTTTTCTATTTTATTATTGATAGAGAAGTTTAGCTTTGCGTGACTTTCCTATGAAAAACAGAAGTGAAATCTCTAATTAACTCAGCCTTTAATTAGTCTACGAATTGATTAAATATTTTTTGTTGAGTGAAGAAAATTTTTAAAGTCAAACAAATTATATATTCTGTCCATTAATGTTAACTTTAAAGAAAAGAAAAACTTTAAAGAATTTTATAAATTGCTCACATTTTTTATATATACTTATTAATAGATTTACACTTTTTTTTGATGAGTAATTGCTTTACTTCAAAAGACTTGTTTACTATATTAACCTATTTGTCATAAAGTTAGGATAATATGAGAAACTTTTGTTATAAAATAAAATAAAAATAGTATCGAATGAAAAGAAAATCCGATCGATTTTATACAGTCGTTTCCGTTTATTTGTCGTTTTATGTAATTATAAATCGAGTAGTTATGAGAGTTTGTGTTAAACTATCCTTTTTTGCATAACTCAATCCCAACATTTGATTGCAAGCATTAATTTATAAGTGTTTAGTTATGCAAAAAATCGATTGTTTATTCCTAACTCTGGCGACAAATAATAGGAATGATTGTAATATAAAAAATATTTTTTTTCACTTTTTAATACTACTTTCTAAAGATTATCTCAAAAAGTTTGTTTTCGGAATGATTTTCAATTCGAAAATCTCTCTTCTAATGACTTTTTTTGGAAAGAATTCTTATTGTTATATAAAAACGAATTTTTTTGTCTTTTTTATAAAACAAAAATAAGTCTTTTGTCGCTTAAAAGCATTATTTCATTCAATACTTGTTTATTGTTTTCGATCACAAAAAATTACATAACTGTAGGAAAATAAGAATTTTTGCAAAAAAAAAGAATTTTTTACAGAATAATTAAAAAATGATTAATTAATTTATAAAAAATACTTAAATCGACTTAAATTTCTAACAAAATATTGTATTTTTGAGGACATAATTAACTCAAATATCTTAAATACTCAGAATTCAATAGACATTTGATCCAATCTCTCAGCTTCTGTTAATGTTAATAATACTAATTTTACTATCTAATGGAGTCTTGTCTCTCTACCCCTACTCACTCCCTCTCCTCCTATCCTATTTCTGCTCATATCTACATCTCAAGTCTTAGTCGTTCAATCAAAGTCATCATTTTCTATGAATCTAATAAATTGTTATAATATTTAGTTATTGAATATTGCTTTTAATGGTTAAAGAGATTCTTTTGATTTATGATTGAGAGCATTGAAAAATTGTTGAACAATAATAAAGATTATAAAAATAACTCTTCAAGTATTCGATGAAAAAACTTTGGATATAAAAAACTTCAAACTTTGCTATTCTCTAAAATAAGCGAATTATTGATGTAAATATAGTATAGTATAAAACGGTTCACTTCTAACAAAATAACTAAAACTAAAGTATCTCATTATTTATGATTTAAATTTTTAGTTTATTTAAAACCAGTGAACTTATGATCTTTTCTCAGAAATCTTTTTCCCCCCCTCTAATAACTCGATCATTAGTAACCATATTCTCAGACTTACATTTGCTAAATAAAGCAAATATGGATAGTATTTGGTGAGGATATGTTGTAGTCATTAATTCTTATCGAATTTTTTGAAAAACGATTCTCTTTTCCTATCATTTGCTAAGATATTAATATATGAAAAATTGATTAGTGTTCAGGTATACTAAATCTAATTACAGTAAGTTTTAATGCATTTCTGTTATGTGTTATCTTATTTTGATCCGCAATTAATAACTAGTATTTTTTGAGGGGTTTTGTTTGTCAAAAATAATTTTTAGTCGATCTCTCTTTCGAAATAGTGAAAGAATATTCTTTTAGAGAATATTCTCTTTGTTTTTGTCAATTCATAGTATGTGTTAATTTGAGATTTTGCTTCACCTGTCAAACAAAGCACGAAATTTCTACTAAAAATGCCACCAAAAATAAATGTCTTTGAAGTACTTCAATGAATAACAAATGTCTTCTAAAAAGATTGGTAACAAATAATTGTGTTAAATTGCTCTATTGCTCAACTACTCGATGCCGATCACAATAAATGGTTTGTTCTCAGAGTGAATGATAAATGTTTGCGACAAACGATTGTATAACAATATCATATCTCATCAAAAAAGTTCAGCCATATCTTCAAAATAACTAAACACTACTTAAAAGTTTGTTGTGTTGGCCGCAGAAAAATTCTAGAAATTCAGTGATAGTTATAAAAAAAATTTAAACTAAAATTAGAAAAACAAAATCATTTAAAAAAAGGAAAAATTTATTTGAGAAGAATAATTAAAGTCCTGCCATTTTGTCATTTGTTTTTTGTAGAAATGTTGAGATTTAATGATTAAAAAATATGTTTTACTATTTGTAGGAAAATATTAATATATATATTGTGTAAAAAACAAATTTTCTGTTATTAAGAGTTTTCTCATTGAAAATATACGGATGCTTAGGATTACCAAAGGATATAATGAACTGTGTTTTAGCCAAACATTAATTTTATTCTTGATTAACACGAATAGGAATTAAATTTACATTTTTAGCAGCTGTTGGTCTTCCTTGGGATGGATTTTTATGTTAACTTTGTTTTTAAAAAGTTAATGTAAAACATTTTTTCCAAATAGTTTAACCATTAAGTTCTATCTGCTTTCCAACCCTAAGCATCCCTTTATTGATTAAAATTGAGAAAATATCGAAATACTGGTGTATTAGTAACTGATGTTGAAGTCACATATGAAGCCCTTAGAATAAGTTGTTAACAACGAAATACTACAATAAAATAAGATTATGATATTGTGGTAAAAACATCTCTAATATATATTATGTGAAAAGTGATAAAAAGTGGAAATCAATAAAAGAAAAAAATAAAAGAAATAGAAAAAAATTTGTCGCAATAATTCATTTTCTTCTCTTTTCATTCATTTCTTTAGCGTTTATTTCATTAAAATTTATATTTCGATATAAAAAATATATAGACATAAATGTGAAGAGTATATAGATTTGAAGGCTACCAAAGTTAGTAGAATAGAAATCGTAAAAAATATATTGATATTTATAGTAACAACTTTTTCGTGAGTTATTGAAGACTCACTAAATTTATCGGGAATCAACTTAAGAGCAACTTCTGGGAACTATATAAGCAAAAAAATAGATGTCTTTTCTCAGAAAAGGTCTTAAAATATTATTTTTATTGCATTATATGATTCAAATTCTAATGTAATAATTCTTTCGTCTAAAATATTTCCTCCAATTATTTTGGGCTTTAGTTAACAATTATTGAAATTCTAATTAATTAATAATTTATTTCTTATGAGTTATATCCAGGATATAAGTGCTCTATTGTCTAATAACTTAGCATTACTGATGTTTTAGAAATCTTGAGACTGAACTCAAGGAGCTTTATTGAACCTGAGGCTCAACTTGAAATCTTTGAACGTATGAGCGTATCATTAGTTATAGGAATCTTTTGAGATTACTATACATACAGTACTAGTAGTGCATATAAAGTGTTAGTTTGAAGTTAAAGTATTTCTTGTTTGAGGTCAGATATTTAATTAGGTTTAATTAAAGTAATAAAATCAAACAATATTTTGGTTTGGAGTTATCAAAAGCATAGGATTTATATTTATTTATATATAAAAATTTATTTCTGGTTATAGTCTTATCTATTCTTTAAATAAGAATTCAACAGAAAATTTTCAAAAAGAATTTTTTACTAAATAAAAATGACATTAAAGAAGTTCAAAATGTTTTAACTGAAGTATTGCTTGTTTTCGATCCAATTGTCAATTTGTAAAATAATTGTTTAGAAATATATTGAAATTAACTTTTTATTCTTTGTTTAAACAAAATACAGTATAAGACTAATTAAAATGATTAGATATTTAAATTTGAATCAAAATGAAGTTAAAATTCAAGACTTGTGTTCAATAAAATATGTAATGATATTAAAGTCAATTCTTTTGGATAATCGATCTTAATATGTGTCAACACTTGTGTCAAATTTTAGAATATAGAGTTTACGTATAGAATATTAGCGAAATAATCTTCAAAATCTCGGACTCGAGGATACAGTCATGAATAACAAACACTAGAATTAAATTCTCCTGAGATTCGGTTGCGTTATGTTATGTATGGATTAGAGCGTGAAAGCCATAGAAAATTAGAGCTAAATTTAATTTATTTGCATACGTGGTATTGGCTTTATTAAGCCCTAAATCACACACCATCTAACAGTTCTATGACTTTTATTCATCCAAATCACTACCACATCAAATATTTTGTATTGAAACGTGTCTATACTCTGTAGATAACAGAGCATTCAATCATCAGTTGATTTTACAATACAGAGTATCAGTTGTTGAATGAAATATTGAAATCATTATAACTTATATTTTTAAAATTATTTATTTCTTATCTCAATATTTCAGTTCATTTTGAATATTAGAAATTCTTATGAAATGATATGAGAATTAAATAAGTTTTATTTTTGAATATTTTGAAATATTTTTGAAATTAATTTCACATCAAATCCAATGTTTCGATAAATTATATCATTTATTTCGCAAAACTTATCTAAAATTGAATTTTGATACCAATTTGTATCTCAAAGATTGTATTGAGATTTGATTGACTTGTAATAACTAGTCTTCTATAAATGTAAAGTTAATTTGATTGTGTAGAAGCATATAGGGATTGAATCCAGTTATCCCTCAATTCTAGTGGTTTTAGGAGTCGGCGACTTAAGTATAAAGTAGAAAATAATGGAAAAGAGGCAAATGCATAGGGAAAATGGGAGTCAACTGTTTACTACCGTAGATTTATAACTGTGATTCACACTTCTGTTTGACACAATTTACACTTATTTTTCCAATAAATTCTATTCATCCCTTCATATGCTACGAAAAATTTAATTTACTCTTCCGAGTGATTGTATTGGAATTTAGCAAATCCTACAGGTTTTGCACCAAATCATCATAAATATTAACGAATAACTGATTGAATTATGAGTTCAATGAATAGCACTGACAAAGTCGAGGAACAGAACAACAGAAGAGGATTCGGACTGAGAGAGAAGAAGAGAGGAATTAAAAGAACAGCAGAGAAAAGAGAGGAGAGGAGAGGAGTGGAGAGAGAGAGAGAGAGAGAGAGAGAGAGAGAGAATCTGTAAAATCAATATTTTCTGTGACGTAATGTACGCGAAATCACTAGACCTTTGATAGCGTATAGAGAGCTATAGTAAAGCCAATATGCAATGCAAGACAGCAACAAAACTATAATCCAAATTAAAACAGTACTCTATGTATTTTAGTTCACAATATCTGATACATGATTTGCATTTTGGCTGAAATGCATTCACATTACGCCCAAAAGTTGGAATAGGTTTTCTTACCGGCATTTGTTGGCATCAAAATATTGCCTCTTATTAAATGATGAGTTTATGATTTGATAGAGAAAATCAAAAAAAGGTAAAAACATAACTCTAAAAATGGGTGCGGATGTGAAGCCTCGACATCAAAGCTCTGGTTTAACGGTTTATGCATTATTTTGTTGGTGGCAATTAATGGTAATAAATGCTAACAACTCTGACTTGCTCTCTGTGCCAGAACGTATACCGATCGGTGAGTGAATTTTTACTAATTATAATTTTATATAAATATCCATCAAATGATAATCGCATGAATTAGAATACAGTCAAAACCAGTCACTAATTAAAAACTCATCAATTCTGAGCTATGCCTTCAAATTATTTGGGCGTAGACTCAAAGTCCAGTGAAAAGGTTAATCACTATTTTCACTCACGTCGATGACAACTTCACTCATAGTGCTTAAACCCCAGTTAACCCTTATTTTACAATTATGTCACTCTCTTCCCAATCATTAAGTTATTATTTCTTATCGGATACCTCACTAACAATTGTTGAGCAAAGACTTAAGAATAGGCGAAGTGTTTGTAGAATATTAATTGGATTAACACGAATAGGCATTGGATATACAGTATTAGGAATAGTGTCTATGAGAAACTAATGACTAAAATATGGAAACTTTAATATTGTTTGTATTATTATTTAAATGATTGCAAATGAATACAAATTGTATTTAAAGATAGTATTTATGTAAACAGTGTTTAAGACAATTTAAGGTAAATTAGGAAGAATGGGAAGACTAGTAAGTGAAGCGCATACTCATAATCACTTGTGTAAACAATACAATAAACCACATACGCCTATTGAACCTGTAGTTGATAACTGAATCCTAATTTTCAATGGGTTTGATCGTTCTTCAGGTTGTATTTTAATGAACTCACTTTTATTACTTTGTCAAACACTACCGAAAGCCAAACAATACATAAATTTCATGTAAACAAAACCCTAGTATTTGTTTTTGTAGACATCTTTGAGACAGAATCGTTGTCTGCAATAATGGTTTATATTATTGATTCATATTTTTATATATGACTACAAATGTTATGCATGAATAAACACTGTACTCATCAGATCCTATCACTACAGAGTGTATTGTATTTCATGTGTGTTTGTAATGGCGTTCAAATATCATAAAAAGTTTTTAATATAATTAATTCTAATGTTCGCGACGTTTATTATACTAGCAATTTGTTGTCACTGTGGGGTAATGTATGCGACAATTAAAGGAAATATAACAACAATATGTTTTGATGTGTTATTTACAATAGAGAGTGAACAGATAGAGTGTAGCACTTTATGTACTCTCCCTAAACAATTACATCAATAAACAGAATAACAGAATATCAGAATCGGTATCAACGCTAAGCTTCAATTGGCATTAACTTCAATTTGAAGGCAATCCATGAAAAGCATAATGTGTTTAAATACTCAAATTGTAGATATCAGGACTGACTCTGACGTTAAATACTTCTTATATTGAATTATCATTACTAGGAATAGGAATTAATATATTCTCTAATCTTTTCTGCTTTCTTATGATAATTATATATCTATTGCATAACATGTGATCATAATTGAGACCAAATCAATAGATTGAGACCAAATCAATAGATTGAGACCAAATCAAAGCCTAAATGACGCCATTGTTCTGCACTCTACAAATCAATGCCAAACTATAATTTATTATTTTATACCGAAATTTAGTGAAACAAAATTCCCTTTTGTTCAGATTATTTTCCAGTCATTTGATTCTTTCGGAGTTCTTGACATCAAATACTATTAATTTATATTAACTGAGTCCTAAGCCCTTCATATTCAATGCATTTGTTCATCAGCTCAAGTGTTTGGCTTAATATAAGCCATTTTTGCATAAATAATGGAAAAATTTAATATTTTTGTAATTTCATATTACGCTCTATTGTATAACTAATATATACAAATAGGACACGAGTATAGCTATCAAATAATAAATTCTAAAATTCAATTTCATAATTATTCAATTAGGGTATCACAAACAATGGCCATTCAAATTTCACCCATGATATCTAAAATGCTCACATTATTAACTTTGAAACCACATTATTAAGTCAGGGAAACCCTCGTTAATTTGAAAAGTTATTGTTCACAGATCATCTAAAAGTGTAATTGACTTTGAGGTTCAGAATGACTAGTATTTTAAATAAATTCACAGAAATTTGATGATATTTCAACTCTCAAACCTCAACTCCGCAAAAAATTTAAGCAATTTTGAATATGCTTTAGAATAGTTTAGCTTTAGGTTGCATATGGTAACGATGAGTTTAAATGAGCTCCGGGAGAATAAAATAAGAATTTGAAATTTTTCTGCGCCTAAAATGAAAATTTAAAAATTTACAAACGTTTGCTTTTTCTTATTTTTTTTATACAATAAACTATTCTTTGCCTGAAATATACAGTAGTCGTAATATAACGGAACACAACTTCAAATATTGATTGAATTTTATTTAAGTCATACTTAAGCGAACAAAGCATTTCTATATTTTTTTATCTGACAAAATATATTTGTAAATCAATCTAAAATTTCTTAATACTCATAAATTTGTTCCGCATTTTTCATAACTTCCTGCGAACTTATAGCTTACAGAGCTTTCAGGTATCAAAATTTTAAATATTAAGCCCTACTACTGAAACACGAGAAGATATTAACATTGTTGATAACCTACGTGACAAATAGAAATCATATAATTCACATTTCATTTATGATTAACAATTACAACACATTTCTGATATTCTTTACAATATATACACTGTATATAAATATATTATCCAAAAATAAAATACAATTCAATGAACTTTAGATTTTATGAAATTTTTAGTTTTAGTTCTCATAATATTTATTCTCACGAATAAACTTTTCAATATTAATTGAATTATAATAATTCAATAAGAATTAAATGAGTGAGTATTATATGATATGAAAAATTGTGGCTGTGCTCACAATTGATGTCTAGTCAGTAAATCGATAACAATATTTTTTATCTAAAACAAAATCCTATTACATTATAAGTGTGTTGTCGATTGTCTATTATAACTCCCCAAATAGCCATTTCAAAGCAGTTATTTTATGGATGGTATCACCTGATTGTGTATCTATTTTATTCAGTTATAAATCCCGAGACCATAGCAACAAAAGTAAAGAATATTTGCTAAAATATTTTAATTTATCTTTTTATGGTATAAAAAATATTTTTCAAGTGAAACGAATCGCAAATTTTAATGATATTCGTAAATATCTATTCTGTTTCCTAACCCACATCTCAATTGCTATTCAAAGCATTTTTTTAACACAATATAATCAAACTTTTTATACTTGACTGAACTTCTCTATTGATTGTGTTTGTATTAAAGGTGCACTTTTCCCGCACGGCGAGAATTATCTGCAAACTATATTCAAACAAGCAATACATCAGCACAATTCAAACGCATCCCTCAAATTCATTGTTGAGACGGCGGCAGAATTTGTTGAACATAACGATCCGACTCGAGTTGTCCGACAATGTAAGCTATACTTTAAATGACTAAAACAGAATAAGAAATATTACGGCAGTCTATAGAGAGAACATCTATGAATCAATGAATGAATGTATGAGTGAATGAGTAATTGAGAAGTGGATGAGGAGTTTGAAGAGTGGGAGGTTTATGATGGGAAGAGGAGAGGATGAGAGGGAGAGAGAGAGAGAGAGAGAGAGAGAGAAGAGAGAGAAGAGAGAGAGACATATACTGTATATAGTGTAGCAGCAGAGAGAAGGCGAGACAGCTGTCAAAGAGACATCATTTGGAAGTATCAATAATATGAATCATAGCATTAATTTCCATATCTTTTCAGTGCAATGCCTTCATTTCAATCGTGGTATTTATGCCTTTCTTGCACCACATTTCGGAGCGTTTGCATATAAATCTGCGCTTTCCTTCTCTAATACTTATAGGGTATGCATAATATTATTAAACATTTGGAATTAAATTGAATTTAATATTCTAAATGGATTCAAAGTAGTAACAGTGCCTTATATTACTTCGATAATTGGTAGGTTTATTGATATTATGAATTAATAATTTAAATCATTAGTAATCCTTTGGCTTAAATGTGAATAAAAACCTATGCATTAGAGATTAGAAAGAGGGAGAAGACTATTGTCATAAATTAGCACTAAATACAAGTTTTATGTTTTGAATAAATTATAACAAAACAAAAACTGATTAAATTTTTGCTTTCCTTCCTATTTACTAATTAGTTTGTGGTCTCAAACTTCCCCAACACCTCTTATGTGCTGTATTATGAAATTAAATTATATCATTGCTTGAGATATCCAGATGTTATTGTTATTGGAGTTCAAAAAATAACAAAACTCTAAAAACGTGACAAATATTTTAATCTCAAAAATGAAAATAAGGAACAGAATAAACATTTTTATAGCCATTTAACGATAAAATTTGAAGTGCAGTCCTATATGTATAGTTATAATAAGACCCTAAAACAGAGGGATGAACTTTAATAGAGATTCTGCTTGACTTAGCTAACTCTCCACTCAGGCTTTTGTGGGGGAATAAATTTCAATTCATTATTATGACTCAATTCAATCATTCAATTATTATTTCTAACGTCAAAAACACTGGATCTCCAAAAATCTAATTAATGAGATTAAACTCCATTTGCAGCCAATCTGATCCAAAACCACTCAGGTTTAAAAGAGAATCCTTCATAAAGTTTCAAATTAACACTCATTAACACTCATTAATAATATTATTTATTTATTGAGTCACTGTTCATACTTTGATACTATCGGTAATGATTACAATAAAAGTTATATTATATGACTTATACTCTAAAATATGACTTCCGATTAATGTCAATCCTGTAATCATTCTCTCACTAATCAAAACGTTATTAGTTATGCAATTAAGTGTTACTCAAACAAAAAATAGGTACCTCTTATTGGAAGTTCGTCTCTATTTCCTCATCACGATAGGAGCCATAATGAAAACACGGAATTTTACGGAATTAACTTAAAGCCAAACTATTGGCCGGCAATAATAAGTGTACTTAAGTGGTATCACTGGATTAAAATAATCTATATATATGACTCAGACTCTGGTAGGTAATGACTAATCATTATATCATTAATCCTCACAAATACTCTGATTTGGAATTCAGGAATTTTTGAATTACAAGAATTGCTTAAATATTCCCATAAAAGTGATCACAACATACAACTGACAACTATTAAGCGCATAAGTAATGCCGGCGAAGGCTATAAATTGCTTAAATCACTGGATCGAGAAAAGAAGGATACCATGAAATATGTTATTCTCAATTGCAATCTTCACATCTCTAAAGCATTGATTGCATACCATATTCAGGATACAGCTATGGAAAGAACTACTTTTCATTATATGTTAACTAATATCGTAAGAATTTATTTCAATTCAATACTAATGTGTTTTATATAATTGTACTCAAGAGAGCATATTCTCTATGGTATACATTAATATCAGAATAATTTATATGATATTTAAGTTATTTTTTCTTATTATTTGTTATTAAATCAATAGAAACAAAGTATAATTGAATGACTAAATCAAACGAATCAACAAAAAGTTATTTCATTTGATTAGCGCTCGATTTTTGTTTGTTTTTAAAGCAACAATTAGTTTAGATTAACTGTAATATTACCCAAACGTGAAGCTCTTACATAAGTTTTATATATAATAGAATAGAAATTATAAATTTTATGGTAACAATACTCCACACACGAATTCTTTCACATCATTGAGTGATTCTATAAACAGTTGAATAAATATCGATCGAAAAGGTATTTAAAATTCATAGTAATCACAATTTTATTGATAATTTCACTCTAAAAACTCTATACATTGTTATGATTTAATGGTTACACATTGCATACATAGACATACATTGATACAGTATATGTGGGTTTGGGTGGTCTTTATTATTTGGTAACTTGTAATAACATTTAAATTTTAATAGCAATAAATTCTCGTAATACAAACTCTATATCTGAGTCTGTAGGGGTTGTGAGTCCAACTTTTCTGTGAAGAGAAGTGATTGTTTGATGTGACGAAAAATTTAATGTTTGTTAGTGTTAGCGCTGGTATTTATTCAGTGTCTTGTATAACTGTATAGCTGCTCAACGAGTCGTGGTCTAAAGAAGTTCCGGCAGCTTTCAATGCCGTCAACATTACGAGCTTTGCATTGCCTGCAGATAGAAATGAACTGAAAAAACTGGCGCACATAAGAAGATCCTCACCGAATGAGTTTAGAGAGGATGAGACATCTTTGGTGAGTTTGATAAGAACTGATACCAATGCGTTTAAAATAGAATACTATAAAAAGCTATTAAGACTAGACTTTTGTAGACTTTTGACATTTGATTATTTTGTTGAACAGATGAGAGAAACGCTTGCATTGGATGCCACTCATGTTTTGTTGCAGGCGTTTAATCTGATAATACAATCGCAAATAAATATATCCAAAGCATTGGAAACTGAATCGATTGTATCGACAGTGAATTTCACTGCTAAAGTTCACGATCCTACCTGTCCTACACTCAAACCATTCAAATTTGGCGAAATCATTGCAAACCATTTGAAAATAGTTAATATCTTTACTCCAAATCTCAATAAACGCAAATAATTCCAATTATTTATATTTATTAATTAGACCTCAACTCATGGAATCACAGGTAATATTGAATTCCATAGCAGTGGTTCGCGAAAGAATTATTCCATAGATATATTTGAAATCAGTAATACCGGACACTTCGAAAAGGTATATACGATGACATACTTTATATCACTTTATTTGAAGACTTGTGGTCTCTTTCAAGAGATCAATGCATAACAAATCGATTTTTAAACATAACTCATAAATATTTTAAACATAAGTCAAAAAATAAGAATTTCATACAAAAAGATTATTGAAATAAATTGATTTTAGTCCAGCGTTAGTCATAGGATAATAAATGAATTGTCAAAATGCTGTCTTAAAAAGCTGTTGAAAACATGGTTTTATAACTACCACTACTTTCACAGTTTCTTTAACCTTTTGTGGGTCTATTGAAAAGAATTAATTTCCGATCAAATAATACGACAAAAGTTTAGATATTTATGAATTCAAAACATTTAAGAAATGGTAAAAATTGATTTTATGTCTTCAGATAGCGTTTTGGTCTGATTTGGCGGGTATGACAGTACTACATCCCAACAGAATGAATGATAGATCCGCATTATTTAACCAGAACATGACGTACACCATTACAACTATTCTGGTAAGCATTTTAACCATTAGTAGTACTATTGATGCGATTGAATAGCATTTTATTTTAGTTATCATTTGTTATCAAATGTTAATTCATTTCTATTAAATACTATAATTTCATATTTAAAGTAAATGACAATATTTTCCATTAACTTATGTAAAATGAATATTTGATTGGCATAGGAGGAGCCATTCCTAGTGCTCAGAAACGACAATCATCTTCATGGAAATGAACGCTTTGAGGGATATATTAAAGATTTTGTAGATTTAATCTCGAATATGATTAATCTTAAATATAAATTACGGTTAGTTAATGACTCTAAATATGGAGCACCAGATGCTAAGGCAAGGGGTGGTTGGAATGGAATGATAGGAGAACTTATAAGAAACGAAGTCGATATGGTATTACTATTACTCATTATTCAAACTTTTAAGACGTGAATCAATAATTAAATCAATAATTTTTATGACAAACATTTGTAGGCAATCGCACCCTTGACTATAACTACATCCAGAATCAGAGTCGTTGACTTCACGCAACCATTTTTGACGGCCGGCATATCTCTAATGATGAAAAAGCCAACTGTTGTAACGCCAGATATATTTCCATTCTTAAAGCCATTAACTAAAGAAGTTTGCGCTTCGATTCTGATTGCGTTGTTTGCAGTCTCTCTACTCTTTTATATCGTCTCAAAGCTATCCTTTGAACGCGATATCAGAGATAATAATACCCATAATATATCCCTGTGTTCGAGTTTAACCTATTCTGTTGGTGTGCTTCTCTATCAAGTGTCCGGTGTTTATCCGCACTCTGTCTCCAGTCGTATCGTATCGACTGTTTGGTGGCTTTTTGTATTCATAACAATCACATCATATTTAGCGAATTTAACCGCAAATTCTGTCTCAACTAAAATGAGATTCACTTTATTTAATGTTTTGGGAAAATATGAGACATTAAGTGATGCCTTTGTTTACTGTGAGCTTTATATCTACTTTCGATAATAGCTTTAAATTTTATAATTTTTATTTAATTATTACTGTAACTCATTAGATGATCAGATGGTAGTACCTCTAAATTCCGGTGAAGATCTCGCGAAGCAAAGTATCATTAAATTCGGAACATTAAAGGATTCCTCAACGCAGGCATTCTTTCGGGTAATTATCTTAAAATTGGTTTAAAAATAACTAATATTTTGTTATTTTTGATATTCTTTAAAGAGTTCAAAGTCTGCTATTTATAGCCGAATGTGGGAACAAATGGTAGCAAATGAAGACGTATTCGTCGATTCTTATACCGATGGCATTAATAGAGTCAGAGAATCTGATGGTCGGTATGTATTCATTTTGGAATCAGCTATGAGTGACTACATCAATGACCGCCACCCGTGCAATACATTCAAAATCGGCAAAAATCTACACGACATTGATTATGGTATTGCATTACCACTCGGGTCACCCATTAGGTAACATTAATATTCAAAATATATTTTAAGCGTTGATTACTCTGTCTTTCAATTTTAAGGGAAGAATTGAGTAGAGCTGTCCTTCACTTAAAAGAAAGTGGAGATCTGGAGAGACTTAGGAATAAATGGTGGTTTGATAAATCCCAGTGCAAACCCATCGATATTAAAGTATGATTTCACTATTTTTGAATCATTGCCTACTCGTGCCTATCTATGATATATTCCTCTTTTTTAATGAAAATATAAAACAATTTATTATACAAATCATATTTTGAATGAATATATGAATAATTTGTCCACTTTTTGAGGATTTAATGTTCAATATATCAATATATGACATAATTTGATTCGGGAGGAATTTATTGTCTGTCTGCTAAACACCATTGTGTGCTTATATATTATTTATACATTTTACAGAATTTTTCATCAAATCCATTAAAAATATATATAAATTATTTGATTGCAATAAAGAGTTGTTTTTCTCATTAATGATGTCTATTCCTCAACATTGATATCTATCCCTCTGTGTTACATAATAACCCCCTTTGATGCAAAATTAATTAGCAATAAATTACATAATCTATGCTATGCTTAACACTAATGGATTATGAGTTTATATTTAATATATTTTTAATTAAGTATAATGTAATTTATCCCTGAGTTTTACAATGATTTTTTAAAACTTTTATTAACTTTTCCCAACTCCTGATGCTCTCTAAACTATTTTCTTACCCATATTCCTGTGCTTTATTCAAGGTTTATGCATCCATTCAATGCATTAAACAATAATATTAATCATAATTACATTTTATAGGAGTTTTCAAACACTAACTTAACTTTTAATAATATTTTCGTTGGACTGATTTTACTCACCATTGGTTTGATTGTAGCCTTTATTGTCTCACTTATTGAACATTTCTGCAATAAAAGAGTCTCTTATAATACGCGACAATCAAATTATACAATAGCTGTGAGTTTAGAAAAACTTTTAATCATTTTTTTATTGTGTTTTTATTTTGATAATTATATTCAGAAACAGGAAGAGATTGAGGGAAATAATATTGAAGTAGAGGACAGTCATATAGAGGACAGAAGTTCATCAAAACGTAGAATTATTAAGGATTGAAATGAAGATTATGTAAAGTAACAAAATTATAGTAAATTTATAACTTATTTGTAATTTATTTGTCATTTTTTCACACAATATATATACAAATCATTGAAAACTTTACAAATTAACAAATCTTTTAATCACTAATTATTTATAAATTATTATTATATGTCATTAAATATGAATTAACACATATTTTCGTTAATTCAATTCCTATACACTACTAAACAGTCCTTTTTGTAGTTTTTTTTATACGTTTAAATAAATT
>JAQGCF010000016.1:0-19717 GCA_034699405.1 Hermanniella punctulata | reverse complement strand
ATAATTGCTAACAAATAGAGTACATTATGAACATAACAAAATCATTTGGTAATACACTAAACAGAATATTCTGTATTACTGTATATAAAATGTAAAATTCAAATCTTTTAATACAAATTACAACAAGACTTTTATAATAAAAATTATTCAAATTAATTAAAGTGATGTTATTTGAAATCAAAATTTTTGATATGTCCGTCACCTGTGCCTATCAAAAGAGATAAGATCTTCCAAGTGCTCACAATAGGCAAAATTGAATTGTATTGAACTTATTGTTTAAGAATTGCATTTATGTATACACTCTTCTCAGACTACAATTCATTGCAATTATATTCGGATAATAAAAGCAATGATACTCACAATGCTAGCAATATCGAAGAAAATACCAGTAATATAGAGTAGTTATGTTGTATTGTTCAAAGAAATAGCCTTCAATTTGTGTTCAAAATTTTATAGTCAGCATAATCTTATATATCGTTAATATACAGTATTTGGATATACATTGTTTGACGTTTTGCATGATTTGAGTTTATTCTGAATACAAGAATTTAGTTATTCTGTGTTTACTCTGAATAGTATATTATGAGTATAAAGACTAGAATTTCAAACAATACATCAAACTTAATAAAAGACACTTTTGTTTGAATAATAGATATATCCGAGTAGTGTAGAGTAAACTAGTCTAAGATTTATTGCTATCGAAACCACTATTTTCAAAGTATTATTCCCTTCAGATGTGTCGAAGTATTCAATTCATTCGATATTCATATTTGTAGTAAAATAAAAGAACTTTTGCCACAAGAATAGCAAATGATGTCAAGTAATAACAAATTTTAAAAACATTTTTCAAAAGAATAATTTATTTGAGAAATGAATTTATCGTTTGAATCAAATACAGGGAAGTATTGAATAATTCATGAAAAGAAAAAATAAGGTTTTTATGTATAAAGTGAAACACAGTCTAATCTAATAAATAAAAACATTGTTAAAAACTCATTACAACAAATATTTTTGTATGAATGGGTAGTAAAGAATCGGCAAATCTTTTCAATTAAATGTCAAAATGTTCTCCTCTTTTGAATGAACTAAAAAGCACTTAATTTTGTACATAAATAGAACTCTTGGCATAAAAAAAAACTTTCAATTGATTTATTATTTGCTCTAAAATCTCAAAATTCTTATTTTTAGTTCAAAACATATTGACATTTATCTTATAAATAAAATTAGAAAAATAAACTTAAAATTTACATAAAAACAAAATCGTTTTCAAACAAAAAAAGAAAAGAAATTCTAATATAGAAATACTTGAAATACTTCTCCTTTAAAATCCTTAATAAAAGTGTAAATTAATGTTTAAAAAAGTAATAAAAATTGAAATATTATGAAAAGAAGAGCGAATAAGAAGGAAAAAAGATTCGGTTCAGATATCGTGTGAAACTAATGGGACCTGAAATCGCAAATCGATTCAAATGATCAATACTTTGACATCACTTATGCAACAAAAGTAAAGGTAAAATCTATTGTGGAGTAGTTTTTGTTGGCACAAAACACTCCATACTGTGTAGAAGAGAGGGATTCGATATTCCTATCACAAACTTATGTCAGCTTAACATAGCTTTGGGTCAAATAATTAATTATCAGAGAAGACAGTAGAGTAAGTGAAGGTATTGGAGCGCAAACAAGTGATTATTCAAAATGTTTTACAATTATTAACAAAACTTTTGAGAATTGGGTGTCATTTGATTCACAAGAATATTAGGAAATAAAAGATTTGTGGAGTAATTGATTACCAAAAAAGAGTGAATACGCGAACAGTCAGTAACGACAGTCACACCACTCGTTAAATAGTTGACTGATTCTTGAGTGATGAGAAAATAAGTGAATCGCAACAAGAATTCCAGTTATTCTCTTATTAGGAAAAAATATTGAATCGATTTATAACCAAAAATACAGTCAATTATTACCAAATTTTTTTAAATACGTTTTATTTTAATTACAGTAACAAATTATATAACACATGAGCTGTCAGTCGATTAACAAAATCTCTAGAAATCAGAATATATTCTGAATCTAAACAATAAAATATTTGTTAATTAATTCGATTAAAATATATTTAATATTAAAATTAATTTCATTTCCCAATACTTAGAGTTTAAGAGTAAATGCATATAAAAGATAAGTAACTGGACTTTTGTGATAACCCCTTATGTTTTTGAATTAATGTTTAAAATTATTCCAAACTTTTCAGTCGATTATAAATATATTTAATTATTGTATTTATTGAATATTTGGCTCTTTTTTAGAGACATTTGACTTATGTATTGCTTTTGCGACAAATATATACTTAAATGAAAGTCTGAATGAATGTTACAAATGAAAACTAATTGTCAGAACATTATTAAAATTAATATCACATTTGATTTTTGTCATTAAATTCATATAACATTAAAGACTAGTATTGAATAAAATTGAATCGATTGGTATTAATGACAAGAATTGTTGTCAATAATTAAAAATAAATATAAAATTCATTCTAATTGCAACCAAAAGCCCTCCAACTGTCACTGAGGGGTAAAAAGTAGTGAAAAAACACAACTTTTGTTTAGTAAACCTTTGAGTTTAGAATTGATAACAAATGTATTGAAAACTCTTTTTATACTAAATATAACCAAATTATTGACTAATGATTCACATCTTCTTTGGCTTTCATTAACATTCCAAACATTACGAGTGAAAGTAGTTTATCGAAGCCATCCATTGTTGTTCTCTGTATCCATTTTGGTATTGTTGTCCGCGCCTGCAATACATATAACAGTAATTATTTGATAAATTTAAATGAAATGTTTGATTGAATGTTATATTAGATGCAAACCTGACTGAATCCGAGTCTCTGTAGTATATAGTCGACACCGTAAGGCTCTATATTTTTTCCGGCCCACGAAAGTAACCGAACTGTAGGCTCTAAATGCCATACCTTTGGGAATGTTTCAAATGTTAGATATTTTTAAATACTAAAAGGTTAGGTTGAGTTACTGTGAGTAGGATTAGGTAGGAATAGGATACGTTTGAAATAATTTTATATAAAATAATGTTTACTTTTAGTTGAGTTCAATCTTTTGTAATTTTATTGTGAGATTGTATTTGAATATCGACTCATATTATGTCAATATTTGAATTTAAACAATAATAGAAAAAATTCTTAATTAATCTCAAATGAAAATATACAGTAAGTCGAGAGTATAGGTGTAAACAAAATTTGATAAATTTTAAGTGAATTAGTTTTTAAATAAAATGAATTATTTTAAAGATTTTTGCACAACTGTTGACATCAGTTGTCTATACTGTATATTCCCAAAACTACTACTTCCACACATTGTTAGATCACAAAAACTCTTCAATATTTGCAAATTTTCTATCACTGTTGCAGTAACTCAAATAAATCTGATATTTATTGAATTAAGGGATAAGAAATTTTGTGTCCAAAACATTCAAAATATTTATTTTATTTTATATTCTTTAGAATTAATTTTTTCCAATTATTACGCAAAGACTTAAAAATGCAAAATATAAAGACATAGATATAAAGAAAAATATTCATTGCGTGGTAAGTATTGTTTGGCAGTAAAGGCCTAAGATTCTTACGGTAAGAATCATTTAAGATTACGTTAAGCAAATACTGTAAGTCAATGCCAATACCAATGAACAAAGTTTGGATTAAAGTAAGTTTCCAAACAAAGGTAAGTGAATTAAGTATTGCTTTAATCGTCTTTAACCCAACCATAACAATAGCCGTAGTGGTGAGGCTTTGACATAAGGTCAAAGTTAATGTATGTGATATATACCTAAATATTTACTAACCTTAAATCACAATAAGGTTAGGCATAAAACAGTAAAATAAATTACTGACAAATAAAAGTGAGAGTATTTCTTATTGAGGGGTTACTAACGTTAGACACTCTCTACTCGTCCAAAACTATTTTAGACTAAATTTTAAGAAAATTTCAACTCTTAAGTCAAATACTGTACTTTAAGACAACGTCAGATATCAATATTTTCGAGCTGTGCTTAGCTCTTACTCAGTGTAAAATTCGATTAGTAGTAGAACCAGTGAAGGGAGTTATAAATTATAATATTTCATAGTATGACTCAAAATACTGCTTTAAAATACTATTAATATCAATCAATTAGAAAATTAAATGTTTTACTAATAATTATAAATTTTAAATAAAAATATTTTAATATTAAGACGAGTTTCCATTGAGTTAAGAGAAGAACTTTAATACGAGTCGGGATTTGATTGAGATTTTCACAGATTTAGGGTTTAATTAAAAAGCAGTGGCGACTCATATGTGAGAAGTGAGCCCCTGAGCCATAAAAGCTTTGTCGTGTATTTCCGTTATTTGTCTTTATCTAAGTCAGAGGTTCTCAACTAGTCATAGTTCACGACTGATAGTTGTACCTATTTTATATTAACAGAGTTTATATTACTAATATTGAATGCATTCACAACATATGATTGTAAACACATATTTAAACGAATCAAATGTTTGGGGTCCGCTATATAGTTTCAGGGACCCGAGTATGATGTACTATACAATACATATTAGACAATACGTATTGTATGAAAAAGTACAAAAGTAGAAAAACCACCTGCGAATGCCTGATCTAAGTTTACAAATCCGTAAATTGAAAGGTTTGGGAGGACTATAGAACTATAGGCGACACAAATGAATAAAAAGATGTCTCTATTAGTGACTTACGTGACAAACGAATTCTCTCCAATCTCTTTGCATCGCTTCAATCGATTCGCTGGTCTTTTGACTCCTCTCTGTGTTTGGAGAATGAGTTTTATTTATATTCGTTTCCTTTTCCATAATATAAGAGCTGATGAGTTCGTGTAAGAAGAAGTATGCCTCGGCGTCCACCGCAACGAAGATATGGTCGTCAAAGTCGGATACAAAAGAACAGTCAACTATAGGCTTAACGTCGGGCGGATTAGGAGTACTGTTCGCCTGTAAGTGCTCTGTTTTGAGCTCCAAATGCATACTCGGAAACGCGAATATCACTTCTTGGGTGTGATGAAAGTCACCAGTAGTTTTAGGACTGGCCGACGCTTTTCGATCGCGCACTTGAGGTGATGGGTAGTATTCGTTGGAAGGAATTGGTGTCCCAAAGATATCCAATTCCATTACGGCTGGAAAGCGGTCGACGTCATCGATCTCAGAGACGCTGAACGCGTAGTGAAACCACTCGTGCATATGTCGGAACTGTGGGGGAAACATAGCGTTGCGCGAGATCTTACAAACGGTGGCCATTGTTTTGCGTAAACTCTGTTCACTCCGCAAATTGCGACCCAAAACAAACTGCAGGTTCTGTACTACGTGTGTGTCTATACTTCCCGTTTCGTTCACTATATTCTGAGCTTCGGTAGCAAAAGAAATTGAGGGCTGTCTGAGACTGAAAGCCCCCCAAGACTTGGACCGAAAATTGATGCCATAAAAACAGGCGAGTGATATGTTCTGTGCTCTCAGTTCAACAGTTCCTCCCAGTATTGTGCCGTGAAGTGGGAGCGGATTCGGGAGTGTCGACAAATGGACGCCAGAAACCAAACGCAACACTTTCTGCCAATGCCTGTGATGTCGGGCGTCGGTCGTTATCGAAACACTGTCCAACTGTTGTCCAGTGTTGAGTTGAGGCGAACCACTGCTAACACTCTGCGCTCGTTTGGCCGAAGAAGTCCTCCCTTTCAACGACTGGCGATTATATGCTTTGGGTTGAAGTGAAGAGAAGACACGTTTACTACTGTGAAACTGTTGGGAAAAGAATTCCTCTAATTTTGCGATAATTTTCATGATATCGGGTGTCGTAGACTTCGATATCAAGATCTGCATCTGATCCCAATTAAGCACTCCGTGGATGAAAATAAGTGCCGGTCTTTTGGTCGGATGACTCGCATTGTTATAGTTTTTGCTCAAATCTATTCTCCATTCGTCGCGAAGAGTGATATCGAGATCACTTACCCTAAGCATCAAAATACTGGTTCCCATGTAATCGATTCGGTTCTCTAATGTGTGTAAACTACAACTCAGTTGGTGTTGGGGTTCGTTTCCGTGAACTTCTTTCACATTCAATTCCGTACTTATTTGACTCAATTCGATATTTCCGCCAACAATACCTCCCTTTGCGTCGAGTGTGGAGCCATCGAGTGCTAAACCGATTTTGAAACTCTTGTGTCCGAACGAGTCAATTGATATTCGGCTATCGGAGCGAAGTCCACGTGTGAGCCAACTAGTATTTCCCATAACGTTCCCCATATTCATAGTTATGTTGAGTTTCGATAAGTTCACTGAAAACAGAACTAATGTCTCCCACGGGTTACTGGAGGTAACCACAGGTCGCGCATCGCTTTTGAAAGTGTGTCTAAAGTTATTACGACTACCTGTGTTTTCCTGAAGGTTCTCGAAGTGAAGTCGAAGCGATTCTTTTCTGGTGTTTGTGTCCTGTCGGACAAAAATTTTGTTTGTCTTAGTGTTGGACTCTTCAGAACTACTGTCCGACAAGTCCTGAGTTTCAATAAAGTCCTCCTCTTCCTGATCACTGAATGTGGTATTTATAGTGTGCTCTCCGATAAACATTCGCTTCCAAATGGACTTTCGATACCAGGCTTTAGGAAACGCCAGAATTTCGTTCAAACGTCTCATATCATACTTGAAAGACGCGGAACCGATATCACAGGTGGCGGAGAAACGAAAGCTTTGCGCCATTGATTCAGATAATAATGATTTACGACTTCTTGAGATATTGATCTTAACGAACTCCACCTGAAGGCTGAGGGAGTCCTTTCGATCTGAATAAAACATCGAAGCGTTCGAATTATTAGCGCCGATATCTGAATGAGACGAAGAATTATTTGATGTCTTCTTTTGACCGCCGTATGGATGGAAAATATATAGAGAGAAGTCGGCTAAACATCCGGTGACACTGAGGCCACCCGAAGACACGCTCGTTGTCGACGACTCATTTGACTTATCGAATGATTTGAGTCCCGTTCGGTTGTGTTTAGGGGGTGAGCACTGACCTGACTGTAGCTCGTCTTCAGATCGTTTTGAAGAGAAAACCAAATCAATTGACGGCAAATGAAGTAAACACTCGACTCGTGAGACGGGAAGACAACAGAAGCGAACGACTGTCGGCTGAACGTGAAAATAGACGATTATGTCGACTGGGAATGAGGCGTAAGTTGCGTACTGTGCCGGCACTGAAGGGATTAACGTCTCATTTTCGCCAAAAACGTTGGGTACTGTTGTTGAGGTCGGCGTTTTGGGCGGTGGGGTTATTGGTATTGGTTCGAGTGCCTGTTCTAAGAAGTCTAATATGTTTGGACTGATAAGAGTCTCGTCAGGAATGCTGTGTAATGTAATCCACGCTAAAAGAGTAGCCCTTTTTGAACCCCCTTTCTTCGACAAGTGGCCACTTTGTTGACTACTTGTGCCCGTTTCCAATTCGATTCGCTGCTCAGATGAAGGTCTGGTAGATTTTTCGCCCATTTCTTCAGTCGATGTTTTCGAGTTATAATGTAATTTAATGTCGAGTCCAGGGATGAGGAATACAGTGAAGTCAGCGATTTGACCGCTTAAGTGGGTTTGATATTTGAGTCGAGGGTTCGATGTATTGGGTTTTAATGTATTATTGGATAAAGTCTTTGTTAACCGATTAGTCGAACGCGACTTATTTATGTGGTTCGGAGACAGTAGGGAATCGTATGGACCGCCCGAAAAGCTGCGCTCTTTTTGCATCTTTTTGGTGGACACCTCTTCATCTTTGTTCTGGTCTTTGGTATGCAAAACACATTTTCCACTATTGAAAAATATTTTTACGTCTAATTCAAAGTCAATGTTTGGCTCCATTTGATAGCTTTGTTTCGTCGCTAAACCACTGGACCTCTCGGCTAACGACGAGGTAATACTTTCTTCATATTCGCTCGAAAGACTTCCCTGTTTTTTGGGCTCAGAGTCTCTGTAATAGAGTAAGTTTTGAAACCAATTTTATACACAATTTCTACCAAACCTTTTGATCCCTTTAGTAATCTTTGGTATTTTGAATTCTGTGGTCGAACTCGAAGATTGTTCGTAACTAAGAGTCGGACTCAATGGACTCTCACTGCTTTCGGTAGACTGTGATTGACTGACCAGAGAGTTAGACTCAGAGCTATTTAGAATGACCGGTGAATCAGCTCTTCTTTGGTTTGTCTTTGGTATTGGAATACTTGCAGACGATCTGTAGATTTGGAAATAGTTTTAATTAAAGACAAAATAATTTAAATGATTAAAAAATTACTTAAGTTTGATCTCATCTTTCGCGCTGTCAAATGAGTTGGCCTTACAGTGCTCTAAAGGCGAGTCTTCGCCCGAGTATTCATTGCAATCATTTTTTTCAGATTCATTGTATGAAACCAAAGAACTGCTAAACATTTTGCCCCCAACTGACAGCTTATCCTTAAAAGAAGAGGTCCTAACACTCGGTCGGCGAAGTTTTTTAATGACATCGCGTCGGAAATTATTGAAGACCGCGGCCTCGAGTTCGTGGAGACGTTGAACCTCTTGCTCGATAGTTGTATGACTGGCCCCCAACTGCCTCAAGTCATTGATGATCTTCACCTGTTCGTTGAGCTCTTTCTCAATAATTCTCGATTTTCTCTTATTATCGATCGACAGATCCTTTAATAAAGAGCTTCTTCTGGTTTGAGGGCCAGAATCTGCTTCGAGTTGCTGTCCATCCGATGGCTTTTCATGCGGTACTTCCTCTACGATAACACTACCCAAGTCGACAGTAGAGATGTCTTCTTCGTCCTCATCGCCAGCGATTGCAGTCATTGTTTTGAAGAGAGCGGAAAAGTGTTTACCAATACTTGTGTCGAAGTGTATGTCGAAGCCCTCCATCTTCCACGAGACGTTCAGAAGCCATTTGGCATCACTTGGGCTCTGATTTGATGTTATAGTACGCGAACATATCTCATACGTTCCCTCCGAAACAACACAAAGATTTTTAATAGTGGGGTCACTGCTGTCGGGCTTCCAATCGTCGAGTGATGTCTCAAAATCATCGGCAAAACGTATACACAAACCGGTGAACTGGGCTTTGCTCACCAGTGATCCTCGAGAACAGGCAGATATCTGAGTATTTTCTAGAGTGACTACCAGTGCGTCCTTAAGCTCGGAGTCAAATGATTTGCTTTGGTTGAGCGCAGATATTGTGGGGTTTGTTATTGGAAGACAAGCGCCCAAATCATTGACTGTCAGCTGAAGGAAAAGGGTTCCAATGGTTTGCGAACCCATTTGAGTGATTGGTTGCACTTTACCCAAAACCTGTTGGGTGGCAAATACCACCTCTGAATTAAGGTTAGCCCTCTGTTCGTTCCAATACTCGTATGCATTCTTATAGTTGAGCCAAACGAGGACTGCTTTATCCAACGCCAGCGGCTGTATATACACCAGAGGTCTGTGCAATGTAATCAAAACCGCCTCTTTGTCCTCCCAGTCAGTATTGGTGATCATCTCGTCCTGTAATGCGTTTCTCATACTTATCCTGGTTTTGAAATACGCCAACTGTTGGAACTCTGCCTCCGCCTCCTCGAACATAGCGTTCTTAATGAGTTGACCCAACGCTACGTTTAGGTCGACCTGTAATTTGATGAACAGCTTTAGGTTCAGGTCTTTTGTGGACACATTTTGAACGCGATTCGAGAGTTGGAGTTCCATTAGACCCGTCTCCAGACGGACGGCATTACTGGTAGGCGTTGTGGCAGTTATTTGAATGCCTTTGAGTCTTAAATGCAGTGAAAAGAGTACAATACGCGCGCGGCGGGACTTTTCGCTACTGAACAGAATTCCCTCTTCAATAATCTTAGTGTCAGTTCCGGACATCTTCTGTACGACTTCATTGACTTCTTTCATGAATACCTTTTGCACGAGAAGTAAGTGATTGAGTAAATCAGTGGTCAAACTGTGTTCGAAAGACCCGATATCTGCGGTTGCGTTCAAATAACTGCCTTTTCTTAACACAATTCCTTCTGCAAACGACTCGGAACGGGTGGTACCGACGGGTCCTTTTTTGATGTCCTCCATATATTCGGCCGACACATGAATTTGGGGCAAATCTACGTTTGCAGACGACGGGAGATTCGCTTCTGATGGCAACACTTTAGTATTGAAGCTCAGTGTGTGCTGATGTATATCAATGACAAACTTTGCTTTATTACCGGTAATACCAGAACTGGTCACTCGACCGATTTGATACTGTGCGCGCAGGGATGGCAACAAAGAGGCGCCGATTGTGAAACTATCGAGAATTACACTAAACTGAACTACAATTGGATTAATTAGCTTTTGCTTCGCCTGCGGTTCGCTCTGAACTACTGGCGCGGTGTCAGCGGTAAGAGTTGGCTCTTCAGTGAATATTCGAGAGTTTTGTGTATTTTGTTGTCCAAAAGAAGAGGTCATTGTCTCGGAATCCATTTGCTGTCGCGAAAGTCTTGACGGCTGTCGCGATGACCGCAACTCTTGTAAAGTAGTAGAGAGTTGACGACTCGATCGAGTCATCATACCGTGCAGAGCAACGGGATGTTGAGGTATGTCTATATTGATAGGTCCAATGGTCAGTAGAGCCGAATTCGCGTCTTTTCCTTTTTTATTCTGACATGAGATTAAAGTTTGAGACTTCCCGACAGTCATCTTAACCACCAACTGCTGACTCGGAGGTATTTCCTCCAACAAAGCAATAGCCGTTTGTCCCAACGATCCGTTTAGTGACGATTCAAACCATCTCTTGGGTAGACTTCCGCGACATTTCTGTTTATGGGTTACACTCACATGAAATGCTGTTAACTCGCCTTCAAGTTTGAGACCACTGAGCATTGCCACCAGTCCTACCCGTCTTATTTTGGAGACTCCAAATATGACAATTGGTGTCCACTCGCGTTGTATCAGCGAATTGGTAAAGTTCTTGAGCTGATCGCTGGACACGATGTTATTCATTGACTTTCGGTGATTATGAATATTAGTATTCGAAAAGTTATTGGCTTTTTGTTGGGGTCCGGTCTGTGAACCCAACTCTTCCATTTCAATCGAGTGATCTTTGAGTGGCTCATACCTCCCGGAGCCCTTATACTCTGCGTCGTCGATCTGTATTTTGGTTTCGGGTACTACCGGAGCGCCGGATTGTATGAGAGAACTGATGCGATCGATAACTGTTTTAGTCTCAGGTTTTGTTTGGTAGAGATCTAATAAGTGAAACATTGTTTTCCAACACTTGGGCTGAACTACCGGTTCTCTCAACTTAATCGGCTCCTCAACGAGCGTCACATCAGAGTCAGAGTCTTCGGGCATAGATATCGCCACTTCTTCTTTGCTTTTGTCCAACTGTTCCACTTTATAGCTCGAACTCGAAGGCGTTCGACTTGTGGTGTCCGTAGTCTCCGAGTTTCTGAGCTTTACTTTATCCAAATTGTTGTTATCCCGAAAAGAGTGGACTCTATTCGACCTCATCTCAAGTCTGGTCTCTTTCACGGTTTCATACATTGCTGTGAACTGATGTAAAAGACGCAAAAGGGGTAAATTGACGCGTTGTTCAATGCAGTTGACGTCAACACTAAAGTTAATCAAAGTAGTCGTTTGACTCATGCCGTCGGGCCCTACGATCACAATCGGACAGTTGGTATCTCTTTGTTGTATTCCTTCACTTCTTTCGAAGTCTTTAACTTTTCTCAAATCGAATTCAATACTAAGTCCTTCGCAAACGAACGCAGAGGTGTCTAAACCGTTATCCACCTTAAGTGTAGCCTTAAAAGGAGACGCATTTGTCTCGAAGTTAACCACTTGTATGCGGTTTGGAGAGAGTAAACGCGACGGACTTCGGCTCCTATTCGGCGAATTCCTATTTTCGGACTCAACGATATCGATCTTAAATAACTTTATTTGTCCACAAATCGATACTTTTGTCCCGAATTGTCCGAATTCGAGACACGAACTGTTATTCTCCTCATTTAGTGAGACATTGAGTGAAGATATGAACGGATGAAAGATCTCTCTGACGTCACCCATTTGTGCCACAGTAGGCAAAAACGAGAAGTCAGGAGCGGTTATGTTCTGCGACTGTATTTTACTACTTAACTCATTATCACCGCTATTATCAGCAGATGTAAGTGTGTTGAGCTTCGAGTCCTGGTCTAATAGAGGCGCCGATGGCTTACGTAAAGAGTTGGTCAGATTTGTCACGTTCTTCATGTAGTCCTGTTGTCGAGCCATCCACCAGTAGAGGTTCTCCTCCCCGTAGTTGTCGTGACCCTCCAGATGAGTGTTGGCTCCAATTAGCTGATCTACAGCCAACACATTGGGGTCAATACTCGATAGCGTAGACTTCAAACTTAACTGACTTTCTTCCCTTTTCACTAAACGAGTGGCACTGTTTTGACTGTTGGGGGAAAACAAGTACTCATAGGCTTTATTAACACCACTACCAATCGTTTCAAAGGGCGCGGTAAGCAATGGAGGAATCGTAATACTAGCTCTCGAAGAGCGCGGGAAATATGAGTGAATAGCGCTTTGTTTACTCCTCATGGGATCGCTACCACTGTTTGAGTCTTCATTTGGCTGACTATTGGTTTCACCAGAACTCTTATCCAAGACTTTTTGATCCACTGTTTCGACTTCCAATAGATTAGTGGATTCGTCGTTATCTTCGGTTTCATCGCCGGAATCCGTTTCAACAGATATTTGTTTAGATCTTTCTTCGAGTAGTACTCGAAGCGGATGTTTATCTCCTTTACGTAGTCTTAAGTTTTGTTGAATAAATAATGGCATATAGAGGGCATTCTTCCACTGCCGACATAGTGCGACAATACCTCGTTGTAGGTCTGAAAGACTGGGAAGTGTTTCAACACTTAGATTAGATTCGAACTCCTCTGAAGTCTCGATAGAGTTATAATATCGTCGCAAAGCAGTAATGAGTTGACACGAGGGGTCGTCTTGTAGTGATTTGGCTAATGGTGTGAATAAACGCGACAAATGCTTGCTTTGGGGCGGAATGTGAACTCCTTTGACTTCAAGGCCGGAAGTCATGAGACAAACGATCACTGAATTAACTCTTTGTTCACTTAATTTAGACAAACATTTAAGTGATATAATGAGACGATCGGAGACACTAATCCATGCGCTGATTGAAGGCGCGGCGGAACTCAACAAATGCCAATCGAGTCGCGTGAAGTCAATCTTTCTGGTGTTTGGGGTCTTTGGCGGCGCTGCGAAGTTAAACCATACGGTACTTATTTCTCCCACACATGAAGACGAGTGAGTCGTTTCTGAAGTCGATTCGATGTCTTTGAACTCAGAATTCATTTCTTTGTTTTCGTCATTAGTTTTGAGTTCATTAAAGTTTTCCTCATTTTTCTTAATCTTAACGCCCTTTACGTTAATGTTTTCTATACCGCACTCAAACATTATGAACCCGAGTAGGTGTTCGTCTTCAGACGTATTCTGCACTTTCACCACAACCTCCCTATCGGTGTCTTTGTCAGAAACACAGTCCTGGCGTTGAAGCGTTTTGCGGCCGAGTCGTGAGTGTCTCGAGTTTTGTTCCGATTCGCTCGAAGAGAGTACAGAGAGTGTTGGGGTTCGGACTACTTTGAAGTTAACTTTACTGTTCGGAGTGGGGATCACAGTTAGTATCGCGTCCTTAAGTATTGAACTGCTATTTTTCAAACGAGACAACTGTATGTGTATTGATGTAAGGCTCGCACTGGCAATAGTTTCCTCTAGAGTTGTGTCCACTGTTTCGATAGTAAGCGATTCGATTTCCGATAACTCTTTTTTGGGTTTTTTAGTGAAAAATCTACTCATAAGAGCCTTCTCTGTAAACGATAGCGTGGAGACTGAGCTCTGATCCATAAACGTGTGAAGAGTTCGCCTCTGTTTTAAGTGATGGGAGGAAAAAAATGTGATGTCATCGATGGAAGCGGTCATCACAGATACACAACTCAAGTCTCTAATGTTATCTAAAGCTGCAAACGATATGATCTCTTCGACGATCGACGCCTGAATTAGATTTATATTAATTTTGTTTATGTAAACAAATGCCAATAATTTGAATGTTTTCGCTTCTTCGAACTGATTGGCCACAAGGGATGTGTCGCCATTACTAGTATTACGCCGTGTTTGCTTCAAGTTTTGCCTCCTGATCAACGTTTGCCACGCCTTAGCGTTCAGTTGACCCAAATATAACATTTTCTCTTTTTTCAATTTATTATTCCTCTCGACTTCGTTCAGACAATTGAGGTTCAGATGATTGAGTACTGAAATGGGATGAAGTGTTGCCATAGTGGGGGTAACGCTATCTACAAACAATTTGAGTCCTTCTAACGAAAGCGGCGACAGTTTTATATCGATTTCATTATTCAATTTTATAAGAATTGTTAGTTTTTCTGATTTTATTTCGAAATTTTTCGAAATTATTTCTTCGTTTTTGTTATCATTTTTTGTTTTGTTCTTTTCGTTCAAATCTTTTTGTCCCAAATTCTTATCCATTTCGAAGAACACCGAACCGGGAATAAAATCATTGGTAAACGCACCCGAGTTTTGGTCACTAAACGGCCCTTTATTGGCAATACGTAAACACGAAAACCCGTGTGACCTGACTTTAAACCTTGGCTTCCACTGAGACTTCCGCATAAACCAGTCTTTTGTCGATATGTGTGATGGAGTGAAGTGAGGTATCGGCGGCGGGATATCCCAGTTATAACAGGCATAATGGGAGAGATGTAACGCGTATGAGGACATCAATAGCGGTGATTCTGGAATCGGTTTTTCCATTTGATTTCTGAGGTCAACGAGTGCTAAGTCTTCGTGTGATGAGAGCGCAGATATGAACGAATTGCTCGACAATGAGTTCGCGTCACCGATTTTGGACTTCTCTTCTCCCGTAAGAGTTACTGATTCAGACGGAAGACTATAATATTGTGTGGATGAGTCACTCACAACGTTCGGTAACAGAGCCGAGTGGTAGGAGTCGCTGTTCAGCACTGCCGGTTTTAATGGGTCGCTAAGACTCGATGATTTGGCGGCGTTTGAAACGTCTTCAGCAGAAAAATATCGTTCGGAAGCGGACGAACCCGACTCTAATGATTTGGTGCGAAACACCTCTGAGTTGTGTTTGGGTGATATCGCCTCAAACTCGACCTTCTTTTCGAAATTTGTTTCCGATTTTTGTTGACTTTTAATAATATTCAAAATAACGTCTGATTTCTTAGCAATTTCGTCGACATTACCTCCGCTTTCGCTTAAACTTCGGTTTCGTTTAAAGAACTCATCCGTTGACTGATTTAATTGATTGTGTTGTGATTGAGAGGGCATTCGAAATGAAGCCGACTTTGTGGGAGATTTTGGTAGTGCACTGGTAGGCGACAAATCATTTCGTATATAAGGTGATGAAACAGTCAATGATGTGTTCTGTGTGGGAGTACTTAACTGACGAGACATTAATCCAAACTTAAATTTCGATTTACTCTCAATGCCTTCTGAAATAGAGGGTGAGAACTGTTCCTCAAAAAAGGGCACTAAATCTAAGAGCTCTTCGTCTTCGCAGTCATCGGTTGGTATCTTCAATCCTAAGACATACTCTCCTCTGTGTAGAAGACTTTCACCGAAATCTAAGTCTTTGTTTCCAATAATTTCTGAATAAAAATTCGAAATATCTTTTGATGTTTTGTTTGAATTGATTTGTTCTTCAGATATGTTAAAGAAGTTGAGTCCATCTCTATTGTTGCCGAAAAATGCTGACCCGCCGACACAACCACACTTTCCTACCAGACTTGGAGGCAAAATAGAAGAGTCTTCGGACCACAGAAACCACAAATTCTTCGCTTTCTTATCGTGTATTTTGAGGAATGTGTGCTGTGATTGAGTGTAGTTATCGAGTGTTGACAGTAGTGACGCCGCGTCTATAAATATTGGACCCAATGATAAACTGCTCACTTCTAACCAATTGGTTACTTCCCGTGACAGTGAAAGACGAGACTTTGAGCTATTGCTTGTGTTTGAATTCGTATTGTTAGGACTATTAGTTATAACGAACTGTCGAATCAGTAGTTTATTCATGAGAGCTGTGATACCAACAGATGTGTGACAGCTGTGGATATTACACATCGAGAACTTTATTGGAATCAATTGAACACTAATCGCAACATTCGATTCGACGACATATAAATCGATGGCATCGATAGACAGTCTGACCATTCGGTATTTGAGATCCTCGGGATATGGACAGAGTTTGGAGGCAGTGGAGTGCGAACAGTTCGATTGGATGACATCGTGAAGACATTTCTGGTAAGGAAATGGGGGCTGAAGTGAGCAATCAGTTTGCAGTATCTGAAGGAGGAATGTTTCCAATGGAGTCATAATGTGTTCGATTTGTGGTAATGTGAGCCGACCCGCGAACTCTCCCAGTTGTACCTCTACAAGCCATGCGTACTCTAGTGTCTCACTATCTAGTGGTCGGTCCACACCCGAGAACATAGCGTGTCCTCGAAATTGGAGCGACGATAGCGTCAAATATCCGTTTTTCAAATGTGAGTTATTGTCGGCTCTTATCTGAAAGTCAGTCGATATTAGAACTAATGGAGAGATTAATAGTTGTAATTGAGTTTCGCTATAAGTCTTGTGTAACTCAAAGCACAGTCTTTCTGTATAAACCGAAGGACAGGGAGCGTCCGTATCGCTACAACACTTCATTAGGTGCGCCTGAATGTCATGCAGTGTCACCGAAACGGTTACTTCAAATGGACGATAAATACGTGCGTCGAATGGCTTTAGATCGACGTCTAAGTGTTCGTTATTATTAGTATTATTACTATTTTTTTGTTTGTTTTCCGAGAATTTATTGACAAACGAGAAGTTATTACTACTGAGGTCTGCGAACTCCTGGCTCTCACCCAAATAGTTCTCTTTTATATTCCACAGCAATCGAAACAGAGTTCCGAATAAACCGATAACAGAGGGACCGATCTCTAACTCAATTGCTATAACATCGGGTTCGAGCGATGAGGGGTCAAAGTCATCGGGTGTTGCGTACATGACTTTCGGGGATCGGTTGGGTCTCATCGGCGAAAGCAATATCTCTTCCAATTCAGGTGTTGTTATATCCGACTCTTTTGGTGTAAACGTTTTGGGAGGCATTGGCCAATACTTATAGGAAATACTCAGCGCAACGATGGGTGCAGTCCAGCACTCGTACCAATGGTTCTCTCTGGTCACCACATTCCTCCACTTCCTGTCATTTGTAAACAGATTTGATTTATTGACAGTATTTCCGTCGCGCGAAGTAATGCGAGCGTAAGTATGAAGAGCTTCAATGGTGTCGCGATGGGTATTACTCTCAGGTAAGTAAAAGGCGGCCTCTAAGCTCTCGCCCTGAATCCATATTTTGATGGCTATGTTCGGCGGTAGGAATTCGACGAAAGGCAAATCGAAAGTCATGTCGAAAATCTCACCACAAATAGCGAGCTGTGAGTTCTCCCCAATCAAACTCGTGGAGCAGTCGATCCAATTGTACTCATTTGCGAGGGTTAGTAATTCAAACTCTTTGAGCACAACAGATATCTTCCACGTGTAGGGAACGAACCGCAAGATGTCTGGTCTTGTCTTTCCCGCCCAGTCTTCAATCAGCGCCTGAAAGAAGAGTTTGTGGGCGTATATTAAATTGACGGTTGCTTTACAACCGGTCAGATTCAGTGTCCAAATCTGGTGATGGTTCCAAACCCGGGGATAAGTAATCTTAACATCAAACTCAAGTGTTTCGCTAACGGCTAATGGCCTGAACTGAAGACTAGTCGTGGCGTCCAAATGCATGATCTGTCCGAGAATGTGAGTCACGTAACCCTTTTCACTGTTGACCCACGGAATGGTGATCTCTAAGTAAGAACCGGGACCTGCGTTCACGTGAAGAGCACTCGTCTCTTTGCTCTTCGAGAACAAGACATCGATCTTCGCTTCGGCTAAAGTACTCATTCGAATGTCGAATGACTCGAAAAGTCTTCGTTCGCCGGCTTTTGGTTTACGCGTCACTTCCATTGGTATATAATCCGAAGGATAGAAGAAGTTGTAGAGGTATTCGCGTTGGCGGTCAGCCCACGGGCCGTAACTAAAATCGGTTCCTTTACCGCATTTGATGACAAGACCCCACGCGGGAGACGTAAACTTCTCCACAATATCTCCGTTCGCGAGCTCTATCTTCTCGGGTTGGTCTGAGGCCAACCCGGGCTCGTCCTGATAGTAATACACATCTATTTTATTGCTTTGGAACACAATAAAGCCTTCGCCCATAAAGCGCGGGGGTTCGTCACTGATACCCAAGAACTTAGGACTCGGCGCTAATATTATTTTGACGTTTTCTGCCTTACATTTGGTTATATGAGTAAAGACGTCGTGCGGGGAAACAGCGGGTCGTGTCGTATACACAAAATATGACTCCTCTATGACTATTGATAGAGTGCTCGGAAGTAAATGATTGCCGAACACAAAACGACCCGAAGTTATCTCCACTTTAGTGACTGGAATGAGATCACGCCATTGCGAACAGGGATTCTCTTTGTTTTCATTGATGGTATCAATTAGCGAATGACTGCCCACTTCTTCCTCCGCATCCAACTCCTCGTCATTCAGTTTTGTGGGTAAACCGAATAACTTCTCGAGTTCTTTATACCTCTGCGTCCGATTGTAAATATGTAATTCGAAACCGTTTAAGAGTACGAGTAGTCGTACTTCAGAGGTAGAAAAGTCTTCGCTTTTGACGTCTTTGGGCACATAGGGCAACCACCAGCGAAATACTAACCTGTGTTGGGGTCAAAGCATTAGTTCATTGATTAGTTCGCGAGCTATGCACTAAACAGCAATACATACCACCCGTCCTGAACCCGAAGAGAGTAGTCTTCGTTGACGTAAACAAAGTCTCTAAACATTATTTTACCCGAAATAGTGGCCAAAGAAATGGAACCGATTTTAAAGAAACCGTTTTTTATGAAAAATTTGTTCACTATTTTCGATAGTATGTAACCAAAGAGTCGGGAGTTATAGAAAGTTATATAACAGACCCAAACCATCGCTAAAAACCAGATCACGAATGGAAATAAATTGCGCCAAAAGAATACCACCCAATCGGTCCATTCGGTAGTTTTTGGCGGCTCTAACGGCGGTTCCGTAGAGTTACTCATCATTAACTCAAATAAGTCTTTCATATCAGAGCTAAACATAGAAATCAATTGATTATAAAAATAAATACTTTTGTAAAAAATATTTTACAAAATATCCTTTTCTTTTGAATTCTTATCAATTTCCTCCATGTCTTTTAACTGGCCGTCTGTGGGGCCAACATTCATCTCTGTTGACATCATTTTGGTAACAATTGCTGTAAACGATTTATGTATTAACACACGTTATAATAAAAGCTTTATTTAATTTTATCTTTCATTATAAATGTCTGACATTTGACGCGTTTTTTTATTTGTATTTTGTTTTAAATCTTATTGTATTAATATATTCGGCTTTTAATGCAATGAAAAACATTTACATTAATATTTTTGATTCAATATTTCATCAGTTTTTATATTTTATAAATTAAGTATTAATTAGTAATAGTTTAAATATCAATCAATCGGTGATTCATTTTCACATTT
>JAQGCF010000015.1:0-19730 GCA_034699405.1 Hermanniella punctulata | reverse complement strand
CATTTTATTTTATCCAAAATTCATGCAAAATAAGACTTAAATGTTATTTATGTATACATTTTTAGATCCTTACTTAGTCAACACCCTTTGCACTTAAAGTCACTGCAAATTACATGTATTTTTTGGGGCTAATGTCTAATTAAGACTTTTAATGCATCGTTGATAATGTTGAACACAACTACACAACTCAATACTTATACTTATACTGTATCTGATCAGTAAAATTACTATTTGTAATCCAAGTTATCTGCTTTACTGGTAAGAGAGCTTCTTAAGCGCACAGGGAATCTCAAAATTAATTATTAATTAATTGATTCTAATGTTACTGATGAAGACATTAATGTTTTAAAAGTATTGATCATTTGATTAGAGTTTTTGTGTTTTTGTTTCTCAGATTAAATTACTGTTAACTCAATATAATTGTCTCAAAAGAAACAAAATTTAAGATAAATTTTCTTAAATAAATAAATGTCTAATAAATTAATTTCAATTTGGATTTAGTGAACGAATAATTATATAATTAGAGTAGTATTAGTCATATATGCAATTAGTATACCTGTAAAATAAGTGATCCTTTTCTTCTTCTGGTAATGAGTTTTGCTGCCATCGGGTAATAATAGTAGACATTCATAATTGTTGTGATAACTGCCGTATTTATCAATTAGTTCATGATCTCTAATATCACTAGTGATGGTCACATTATAAGCTCCGTTAGGATTTCGTTCAATTTTTTGCTCAATTTCAGTCAATACCTGAGGCTTACTATCGTCATCACTAACGCGATATATTGTCATTTCTGGCAATGGGAACACATCTTTCACTTGACAATTAAGTGTAGCACTGGATGGCTGCCATTCAGACATATCTCTTTGTTGTTGTAGGTGTTGTTGTTGGCTGTAATCACTGTGATGGGCGTCAGGCGATGCAGATCCAGATGATGGTGTCGAGTGAGATGAGGATGACTTATACCATTTAGTGCCTTTTCGTGTTCGCAGTGCTAATTGACTTTCTTTAGTTCGTATGTAATTGAAGTCAAAACTCTTTGGCGTAGCTGTAAGTGAAGAGTATTACATAATAAGCACCGCTTGTAATCAAAATTATAGGGAGAGTCCTAAAAGTCTATCATCCGATTCTCTATTTCTTTTATTTTTCTTATTTCATTCCTCGCATCTTATGCCTGCCCCCTCTGTGCCCCCATTTCTACTCTATTTATATGGGTATATTGTGCTCACACTTCTCACAATCGAACGAAGAGTTAGTTGAGTGTGAAATTCGGAAATCAAAATAAGAATAAATTTTTTGAATATTCGGATACTTTTCATATATATTATTCATAAAAAGTATTTCATCTTCTCCTTCCTCTCTCGCTCTCTCTCCTCACTGTGTGGTTCACAATAATTGATGACATTTGTGATCATTCATTATTTGTAAAGAAATAAAATTTTTATAGGAATATATGAAAATTTTTTGCGAGTAGTAAAGAACTCGCCAGTAATAAAGATAGAGAGAGAGCAGAGAACCCAAACAAAATCGATATATACAGAGAAAGTATTTTATTTATTGATTTTATAAAATGACATTTTCAGCTATAAATTTAATTTATGGCTTAAACTATAAACTAAATTATTATAATATTTAATATTTTTGAACATTAAAATATCGGGTCATAAAAAAATTTTATGTAAAAAATTTTAGTAATTTTTTATTTGTGTTAAGACTTTTTTTGCGCTAAAAAGTCGAGATAAGGAGTACTAAAAATAATAGAGATAAAAGTTTCATACCGTATACAATCATAGTTTCCTCCTCTGTGTCATGACTCGATAGTGACATTACATGGCAGGAATATTTGCCACTCAAATCAATGGTAGGCCTTAAAATATTGAGTGCTCTGTACTGTGTTAAAGGGTCGTCAGTATTGACTGTGAAGTCCATATTTATTCTGCCCTGAAGTCGCTTTGAGGCATGTCTTGCCTTCAGCTCTGGTATCCATTGATAGATAGGCTCGGGGTCGTCATTTAGAAACCATTTGACTACTAGATTCTTGTCATCTATTGGATCAACAGTGTATATACAGTCTAGTATTACTGAGTCTTCTGTGCCATTCTCGACAAAACGGGGCACAAATAGTGATTGGATTTCAACCTTTGCGTTCACTAATAAACAGAGAATATATTCTTAAATAATGATTACTAACAAAAAAAGCTTTGTTTAGAATAAATTGAAAAAAATATAAAAAAAAGTTTTTCCATTGGAAACTAACAGTATGTTTACATTCATCGAGTTTTTGATTTTTTATTATAAATCATCAGAATTTTGTTTTGTTTCAGAGAATATTTTACTTAACATGAATTATTGAGTTCGTCAGTCAAAAACAAGTTTATATTATTTGAATTTCAAATTTTTGCCTCAATTCCCAAATTTTTTTTGGTTTTTATCGAAACTTGATTGAAAAGTGAACAGTAGTTTCGTTTATATGATTGTATATGAAATATAGTTAATATAATTCAGAAAAATGTTTTGATTTCAGAGTCAAGAACTTTGATTGTTATAAAAAATTTTATTTTCAATTATCTTACTCTTAGTGTATAATACAAGTGATCAGTAGATATTTGCTCATTAACTTGAAAACAGAGAACATATTCTGTTAAAACATTTATAGCAAAGAGAAGTAAAATTTTCTGTTAATATCCCAAATGAGTTGTTCTCATGAAATAAATAGTGAATAAGAGAACAGTTCATTATTTGTCTTAAGCAATACTTTTTTTGGTAATCAACATCTGGTTTAAGTCCTCGTATTCATGAAATAATAATGAAACACATGAAACACAGTTACTTCAAAACACAACTCACAGAGATTTCTGCACTTCAACTAAAAATCTAATTTTTAAGCGATTTTCTTCACTAGTCTTCAAGAGATCAAAAATAAATTTGATCTAAAAGTTTATTAAAATTCAAACTCAAGTGAAAAGAGAAAAAAGTATATAAAAATAGCTTAAATTGTATCCCAATGTAAAAACTTATAATACAAATGATTGTTATTCTTTTCGACACTTCATATAAAATAAGAGGAAAAAAATAAGAGTTTATTTGATTTAAAACTATTATAAATATGAAAAGAAAAAGTATCGAAACGCGATAAAAGTGACATAAAGTTCTCAATTGAAAAAAAGAGTTCAATTCGAGTACAAAAAAAATTCAGTAGTGTTTATACTTTACAGAATATATTTTCGTTGAGGCAAACAAACAGAGCATTTATACACAAATGATGAGTTCAGAATAGGAGTAGTATTTTTTTCCCTTCTATTTTAATGCTAAAGTTTAACTCAGTTTTATATTATGCAAATGTTTTTTTTCTTATCGAGAGATAGAAAATTGCATAGAATTCAAAAATTGAAAATCAAGAATAAAAAGAGCGCAAACAGAATATATATTTTTTGTGCTGAATATTCTCATTTCAGTTGTTTTTCCTCTATATTTTTATATATAGTGAGTATATATTGGAAATATTACTGTTATTAACATAACAGTTATGATTATATCCAAACAGAATATTTAGTATTAAAAAAAATATTCTCAAATTCTAAGCATAGAAATAGCTTTATTATACACTGAAAATAGGCTTAAATTTTCTAGTCTTATGGTTTGAAAGTTTTCAATTACATACCATATAATAAATGGGATTACATTAAATAAATCTTTTTTGCCTCTAATTATATAAATTAATATTTGTTCAAATATTTTTTTAATATTCATTAATATAATTTCAAATGTGTGTATAATAATAATAATACCTTTTATTAATAACTTTAATTGTTTTTCTTTTACCATAAAAATGACGTTTTAGACAATTGTTTTTGAAATGTTTCGACTTATAGTAAAGAAAAGCATTAATAAAATTTAATTCCTATAGTTCTCAAACTTTTGGCTATCATAATAAATATTATGTAAAATAGAGTTGAATTTTGGTATAAAAATTATGACCAAAAACCATAGCTTTAAGCCTACTATCAAACAAATGGCTGATCTATACATTTAACAGTAATAAACTGTTTTTTTCAGTTCAAAAATTTGTGTTTTGCTCTGCACTTAAGTAAATTACATGTAATATCAAAAAGTTTTCTATGTATTCTTTAATAGTGTTTATAGGCTTTTTGGTATCTAATATATGGAATTACATGAAAGCTGTTTTGCACACATTTTTGTTATATTAATTTTCTTGACTTACAATTACTGCTCTAATCATCAGAATATATATAACTTATATGAAAATAGTCTTAATTATTGCGGCATAACTTAATTAAATTACTCTCTTTTCAATTAGATACGAGTTAATACTCTCTATTTCAGAGACAGTTATATTACCATAACTTACAAATATTTGGCAAACTTTTAGATTAAATAAAAACTTGATTATATAGTTAAGACTTCTATTAAACACATCTCTTGCTTAAAGAAATTAATTCCGGAACCGTTTAGAATAAATTTAATGTAAGCTTTTTATGGAATATTAGTACAAATTATTTCTCTCTCATAGCATATATGGTAAGTTAGTATTGATATTTTGATTAACGTCAAAATTGGTGAATACGGTCAGAAAAAAATCCATTAAATTCTTGTTTGAGAAAACTTATGATAACTTATGACATTTTAGTGAATAAATTTGTAGATCTATTCGAGAATTTGAGGAATAACTTAAGTTTAAATATAGATCTGAAAATAAATAAGAATTTTGGGGACGCGTAGGGATAGGAAACATAACACAGTGAAAGTACGCCGTAATCTGAATTTAAGAAAAATAAAATTTAGATATTTTCTCATTCAAGACATATTTCATCAACACTTTCCTCAAAATTTCAATTATCTCTTCTCTTATATAAATAATAAATAAATTATTTAATTTAAAATCTGTCAAAAATTTAATAAAAAAATTTACTTTTTTGCAAATTTTATTTTTGTTAAACGAGTTTTTAAACAATTTTCATATATAGCTAAAAAATATCGTTTTTATACTGTTAACAAAACTACTACTCCTTTCTCTCGCTTCAAACAATTTATCCTTTTTCGAAGCTAAAGGTTTCTTATCGTAACTTATATTTTGACGGTTTAGGTAACGGTTTTCATTGCAAAATACTGGTGTGGTATTTGATTTCTCTAATGTTGTCAAACGTTAAATCATAATAAATCATTTTGTGAAAGGTTTGCTTTCGTAATGTTCAAACATCTGATGTATTTTTCACAGACTCACATAATATTGATGTCTTTCTTCTTTATACACATTACACACACACACAGAGACACAAAGATCTCTTTACACGAACCCAAATGTGTGTACAGTAATTCTTATTTAAATCTTATTATTTAATCAAATCTAAAATTTTATGTCATTAATCAAATGGAAGAAAAAATTGTTACATAGAATAATGTAAAGAATGGGAACTAATACACCAGTATTTAGTCACTGAAAGAAAATCTCAAAATTTTCTTTTTTCCTTCTCTATACTAATGTCACACTTGAATAGCATTCAAGAATTTTATTTATAAAAGTTTAAAATTTAATTATTTTGCTTTCAAACAAAAATATAGACTAAATATTTGTTTTAAAATTCAGTGAAGTTTTTGCTATTAATAGCTTTTATTCTTGAATTTTATAATTCTGGGATATATTAGAGTATTTATATAAGAGCCCAGTGTTTAGTATGAAATAATTAAGTGGAAATATATTTAAATTTCCTGAACTACTGGATCCAAACTAAACATATATAAAAGCGGAGCTAATTGTGAGATATGAACAGCAAAACACTGGAATTAATTGAACCATTTATCGTAATTTTTTCTCCAGAAATCAGTAAACAATTTTGTAGACTTATCTTAAATCCCTAAAAGTCTGAGTTATTAGACGTTATGTGCGGATCGAAGAGAAAAGTAAATTCAATTTTTCTTACACTCGAATTAAATCAGAAGTAGGAGAGGAAAGAAAGAGGAGATATCTTATTAAAAAATAAAATAGTTTTTCATTTTGTTTTGAAAGCAAACAATATTTTTATACATAATTTTTTTTGTATTCATTTAACTTATTGTAAACTTTTCTTTCGCTAAAACATAACATAAATTTTCGGTATTGAAAGGAAAAGAGGAAAAGAAATATTATTTTTTGTTATATATATTGTATAATACAGAGTATAATAAAAGAGTTGATTTTGTTACAATTCTTTTAGTTTTATTCTGTAGACTTATAGAGAATATTCACATTTATAAAAGTTTATAAAAGAAAATGTAAATATAAAAGTGCTTTTATTTTACTCTTCTCTATAAACAAGTGAATGGATTCAATTTGATTTTGTTACGACTAGAGTTAAGTGGTTTGTCATATAAATAAATATACGGTATATAAGATTTTTTGATACGAACTGACGGAAATACTAGCAATGATTTATTTGCTTTTTCACATTTACATCCTATTCAATATTGACGTCCTCTGAAAGTTAAATGAAATTTTTTTCCCAATATTAGAAAAATAAATATTTTTCTTATTATTAAATATTTTATATTAGTTTATGAAAGTTTTCGATTTAATATCTTTTCAAACCTTATTATTTGTATTCTTTTTTACTATTGATATTCAATGTTCATTGAATTGACAAAAATGAGAAAAACATTAAAACAAAAATTTTTTAGTCATTCCTATAATCAATTTATGCAACGATAGAGTACTTTGAAATAAATACATTGAGTATTAAATTTTCTAAATTCCAGAAAATAATTATATTTAGTTTGAGTTAAAATAAAGTTTCAAATTTAACATTCGTAAAACACAATTAGTATTTTAGTAAAAAATTTTCTTTACTTCTTATAACAAAAATAATGATTCAAAGGACTTTATTTTATTCACACATAAAAAAATAAAAATACTTTTCTTATACTTCAATATAAGGAATCGAAACTTTCAAATGAATAAAAAATTTGCTTTTATTCAAAGGCAAAGAATAATTTTATTTAAGAATAAATTCTAATTCAATGAAAGTCTGGTATAAATATTAAGATACTTAAGAGAGTTAGGGAACACAAAAGAGAAGGGAATACAAGGAATGGGAAAACAATACAAAGAATATCTAATGATTTTGAAATTCTTCTACGAGTTCTAAAAGTGTATTGAGATTTGATAAGAATTTTAAAACGAGATGTATTGGAATAACCAATTTATACTACTTTTACAAAACATCGTATTGTGTATCACATCTATAAAGACTACTCTGGTATGTGTTCCCTTCGTCTACTATCCATTTCTAGACCTTTCATTTCACTTTCTATTTCGCTAATTCTCAATAGAATTCCAGTCACTCTTATATATCAATGCGAGTTTTTAGCCATTTTAACACTAGTTTTTTACTACTCTGTCTGAAGACACATATTTACGACTTTATATACGTTATATATTTTTATGGTTTATATAAAAACTCTAAGAAATGAATGCATAAAAACAAGAAATACGTTTATAAATGCATAAGCAATTCAAATGAATGACAAAATATGAAATATAGCAAAAAATAAAACTTTTGGTGGATTTGATTGAAAGTGAAGTTTTTTCACTTTAGTGTAAAATTATATGAATAGAATTTGAATAATAAGATTTGATATTAATATTTTCGTTTGGATAGCAGAAACAGTTCATCACTTTTCTTATAGTATAATGCAATTGAACCGATTCTTATGGAACCCCATGAATACTAAAATTATTTTTGTATCTCATTCGCGAACTACATGTAATTCAGATTATTTGAAGTGAAAGATGATATGAGAGCATATTTTTATCTCAATGTTGTTCTCAATGCTAATTGTTTGTATTCAGAATTTTATTAAGACATTCCAAAGACTTTTTTCCCATATAATTAATTACTACTGAAGTTTTTTATGCTATATTAATATTTCGTACTATATTAAGAATTTTATTCATTGAATCAAAAAAGAAAATAATTTATATATATTATTAAATAGTATTTTATTATACATTTTCTAACTTTCTATCCCTCTCTCGCTCTCTCTTACTTTGTTACTTACTTTCCCACTCAGTCCGCAGATTGAGAAGTATGAGAGAATCAACTTTTTCTCAAAATAAAAAATATATTTATAATTTCACAATCGGTTTATACAGTAAATACCTATAGAACCAAATACTTGCTGAGCAAATATTTTTTTCGTAATATATATTTTACACAAAAGAACAAATATTTAATACTCTAATACTCCAAACTTTAATCCTAAATATCTATAGAGTGACCCATTGGTCATCTTTTTTAGATATTTGGTTTTCACTCGAAATAATGTATTTCTCTCTCTTTTCTCTCTCCCTCTCTTTTCCTCTCTTTCTCCCTTAACTACCGTTGTCCTCTCTATCTGCCTTCCCTTTGCCTTCCCATTAATACATCCCTGATGTGTACTTTTTTCCATAACATACAATTTTCTGTAGTTCTCCGACAACTTGACTTATGTAATGTTTGAATCTAAAGCACGTTTCGAACAGATATATTGACTCCAATTGAATACCCATTTTGTAAAAGTTGCAAATGTTTGGTAGGAATGGTCTGTATATCTTTGCATATAATACAATTCCCGTTTTTTTATCAGTCGTTTTTTGGTGACTTTCAAAGAGCAGACTTGAAATGATATCAACACAAAAATAGAAATTCTCTTTTTATGGTACATATCGTCTGTTCTCTGTTAGCATTTCTATCTCTAACTCTTATTACATAACAATCTTTTGTGATGTTTTTTAAAATAGTTTGCAATTCGACACAACGGCCTGTTTTTATCAAAATAATCATATTCTATGCCAAACAGTTTTTGGAGGAAATAACACATTTCTATCTAATATATAGCTTAGAGTTTAGAGTTTGAAATATATTTTATTCTCAAATTTTTTCTATTAAGCTTAAGTACCAGAATTTTTTGCTTTTAGGCAATTCGGGCGAATATTTCTTCAAATTAGTAATTGAGTTAAGTCCAAGAATTTTCCTATCGATTGCATTGTTTGCAATTTTCATCTATTCCTTACTTATTGAAAAATACTTTAACTATAAGTGCTCTCATATTTTTAATTTAATTTTTAAATCATTAATTCCTTTGAATATATTCTAATAAACATTTTTATTGTGTTTATGTGTGAAATAAAATATGTCTAAAGAGTCAAAACGTTTTGTAACTAAAAAGTACACAAATTACTACTTTTATATAGAATTCAATATTTATAACCCGAATATCTTTGTGAACAAAAGTAAAGGAATGAATAGAATAAGTGCCTACAGAGTAAAGTGTAAGACAGTGACAAATAATTGCAGACAATAAATACAGTGCTATTTTGGCAAAACAAAAGTTTTTTTCTCAAACATTTCCTCCATCGCACTAAAATAGTATCACAACTGCCAACGGAGAGAATGAAAAAGTGAGAGACAGAGGAGAAAGAAAACTCACAGAATGAAAGTCCTGTGAGACTAAAACCAATAGTTGAAGATATGCCACTTTTTTTCTCCTACTACTCATTCAAACAAAATCTTCACTAAAGTTGCGATTAATAAAAATTAATCGAAATTTTCTTTTTTCTATTTTTTTAAATTAATTTACTTTTTGACCATAAATTCATTGCCGTATACTTCGCTTTTCCGCTCACTTTGTTTTTGTCATAATATCGTTAATCAAAATGAATGATTTGGAACCACATATTCAAACTTTTAGTTCAGTTACTGATTATTGATTTTTAATTTTGCTTAACTTTTTTCCTCATTGAACCGATATTTAAACCAATATTTCATGTTTTGAATATATAATGAATATTTAGTTTAAGATTCAAAGCCATTGCATAACAATTCTTATCTCATCTATGAATTAATAGTTTTGTTTTGTTTTTAGGAAATTATTCAGTTTTGCTTAAAATTCTTTAAAACTGTAATTTATCTAAAGATAAGTTATGACGAATTAGTGAATGAATTCGTTTGACATTATGTCAAACGTCAGACTTTTTTCCACTTTTATCGATCTTAAACACTACTCAACTTCAATTTACTCTACTCTACTTTTATCTTTAATCTCGGGATGTGTCACATGTGATAAAATAGAACAAAATATAAGTGAGATAATAACTAAGTATATAATGTCTACAATTTGCACACTCAGGAAATTCAATCATTATTTGCTTTTTAAATAATAAAACTTTAGTAACAATATTCCTATTAATGATAATAATAAAAATAACACACTTCGTAGGAAACTGGCAGTTAGTCAAGTACTACTAATATATTCAATTGGTGTACATAATCACCAGCAATGGTTAACTTGATTTTTCAGCACAACTATCATAAACTATTCACACTTTAGTTAGATATCAACTGATTCTACTATAAAAGACTTTAATGTAAACATTTATATGAATACAGATATAATCAACAATTCCTACTCAAGATATTATATCAAACTATATTAATATACTGTTAGTACTTGTATTATATCAATAGTAAGACTGTTTAGCATTTTGTAGATTATATTAAATTCTTGTTTGTATATAATAGTCAAAAATTGTTAAATCATTTAAGTTTTAACTTCAATTTTATGGGTATTCACAATAAAAATAATTAAAAGTCAATATATATTTCTTTACTACTAGTGCAGTACAATAGTAACCTGTATTTTGTACATAAAAATTGAGAAAAAGTGCTTTATTTTATTGTCTTTTATATGAATATATTGTTTCTATTGTTCGATATCTCTTATCTATCACTCGTAGACTTTATGGCAATTTTATTCATTTAAAACTTTTTCCATTCAAAACCCATATGTTTTGTCTTTATAAGCGCTTAAATCTTTTGATTCTGTTATACCCTTTGTCTTAAATAATCGTTTAACTTTAGCATAAGAATTAAATTTATGATAATTTAATGCAATAATAAATTTTAAATTTTTGTAATTTGTATTCACTTGAGACTAAGTCATGTCATTTCTCAAAGTTAACTCTATTTTGATGAGTTAACACAAAATTTTCATTCAATAACTTTAATTTAAAATATGATTTGTTGTAATTTCTAAACGATAACAATTTTAATTATTGGCTTAATGAGCTGTCACCTCATGTATATGTGTTTGTATGAATTTAAAAATTTAATTTAATACAAAAATATGTTAAATAATACTCAAACTCTACAGTCAGTCAAAAAAAAGTCGAATCTTATAAATAAAAATTTATAAAATAATTAAAACACTAGAGATTTCAAACATTTAAACATATTTAAAAATAAAACATTTGCTTTATTTCTAATTTTATAAAATACACCAAAGGTTGGGGTCAAAGGTTGATTGATTCAGGGAAAGTGTTGATATTATAAAAATGTTTAAATTGCTTATTGAGCTTTGAAATGAAGTTTTTAATGTCTCATTAAATTCAAATAAACTATTATCGAGTTATTCGGCTTAAAAAAATTAAAACTCATCCAACAAGATGTCGAGGTAGGCAGAGATAGGCCAACTCCTCATATGGTCTCTTCAAATATACCGAATCCTTGACTATCACTACAATTAATATACTATATATATAATAGGATTGAATATAAATCACAATCAGATTCATTGACCCTTAACCTAACTCACTGTACTCACTCCTGTGTGTATTATCATTCAAATGGAAGTGAATTCATTTTGAAGAGAACGGAAATCACTCGAACAGAATCATAAATTATAAATATATTTTCCTTTTAGTGACAATTCATATTTGTGTCATAATTTAGTCAAAACTTATTATTATTTTTTCTCATCCACTCATTCGTTCTCCATCTCTACTCTGTATACTCCTTTTTCATGCATAACATGTTTACTAAACTCATTTCCTTTTTTAGGAAACAATCTCAACAATTCATGTAAATTATTTGATGTGTTTTTAATTTATTATTTGAAAATACAATTTTCTGATTTATACCTAATTATAATGCATTTGCAATTAAAAGGTCATACTTTAGGGTCAATTGCTTTTGGATTATATTAAATAGTACTCTATTGATGTTAAGAATAGAAATGACGTTAAATTATTAAATAAAAATTCTTTGAATATTTTTTTCTATACATGTGATTCTGTTAGTGATAAATCTAAAGCAAAAAACTCATTAGTGTTATGACATTTATTTTGCTGGAGTCCAAAAGAGTGGAGCAAATTCTCTAAACAGACTCAGATCAGTTCACTGATTAATGACCTAAAACAAGTGAAAGTTATTTAATTCTGTTGTCAGTAATAAAATCTTCGAAAAACATTTTTACTAATATTCTCATCCATTAATAATTTCTTATAATTTTCAGTTCTTATTATTAAGAAAAATAAATTTTGTTCTTAAAATAGATCAGAAGATTAAGTCGAAGAAAGAAAAAAAGAGAGAGATTTTTAAGTAAAAAAAATTTTATGCATAAAAATTGGTTAAATTTTGTTATTTTTCGTTCACTTCATTTAAAGTCAATTTAATTGAACGGAAATTAAAAAAGAAGAGACAATTTTTCTTTTCAGCTGATTTAAAGTAGGGATGTGAGTGTGTAGTGAGTTGTAGTGACTTTTTTCCCATCACTTTTCCTCCCACTTCTTCCATATCTCGATTGCATTCCATACGAATGTAGTATTTGAAAAGTTTTTTCATCTAATTTTAAAATTATTTTTACGCTTATAAACCATTTGAGAGATCGTGCGGGGAGTTCGAGCACTGAGAACTTTTTTACACATTTCACTAACTGTCTATTTAGCAGTAAAAATGACATTTTTTGAAATGTTTTTCTAACTGTTGGAGTGCCTAATCTTTTCAACATTACTTATATTTGACTAAACAATTAAAATGTGGTTTAAGTATAATTAAATCTCAATTTAATTCAAATTTTTATGTATGAAATCAAATAATGTAAATCACAATTCTGTTGACAAATATTTAATTAATTAATTTGTCTTATATTATGAAAAGTTTATTTATAATTCTGATCAATAAAATAGTGTTATATATGTATATAAAAAAGCTTTTGCCAGAAGTTTGTTTTGGGGAAGCAATTAAAAAGCTATGCGATCCATATTTATGTCATAAACTTAATGATTGATTGGGTTAGAAGTTTTCAACTATAAAAGCGATAGATTTTTACCAACACATTCATTATCGCACACATCATAGCTTAACAATATTATTGAATAGAGAGAACAGAAAAGTGTAATTCAAATAAAACTTGCATTACATGTGAACACAGCTCATGTAATAATATTAGGGCCCGTGAGCTGATTATTTATGGCTCATTAATATCAGGTCGCTTTTGAATATTTTTTTGCCAATTTTGACAATTACTACCGCATATATATTTAATGTTTTTATTACTTTTATTATTGTTCATAATTTTTATTAGTTCTCATATTTTATTTGTGGCGTTCGCAACATATTAATCACAATAATGCTGTATAACTAAAATAATTATGTATTAAAAATTATATCACGAAATCCACTATTTTTTAATAAATATGGACATAAGTATTACCGGTTGTGGAGTGAGTTTATCTTATAAAATAAATTAGAAATATTTTTCTATTGATTTTAAGTATGAAAAATATTTATTATTCAAAAACTTTTACTTTGTTTTCAGTGCTTTTGGTTTGAGAAGTTATGTAATTATAATAATTATTTATGCAAATAAAAAATTTTACTTTCATTTGAATTACTTTTTGCTATAGTTTATGAATATTTTTAAAATATTAATATACAATGTATTCAATATTCAATGTTTAAAAAAATCTATTTTTACGCTTTTCTTATAAATATTTAATTTTATTGACAGCAAAATTCAAATATTCAAAAAATTGCATGAATTTTGTCTACACATCTACTACTGTATGATACAGCACCTGTAACAATGCACTGGGTTTTTATAAAGGATGTTATTTATCAAAAAATGTTTGAGAGGAAAATACATTTGTCGCTTACAGTGACTTAATTCAAAAGCAAATTTTTGGTAATTTTCTGTATAAATACCATAAGAAATGTAATATTAATTTAAGGAAACTCTTTAAATATTAATATTTTACTCATAAATGTAATTAATATGAGTTTTTGGGCTAAAAAACTTATTTTGTTTATTCATTTTAGATTAGTTACTAGTTTTCCATTGCAAGTATTTATTATTTATGATTTGAAAAGAATTTTCCTACCATTTCCTACAATAACTTTATTAAAATTTAACATTAAATCCCTCTTTGAAATAGAGAATATATAAATGAAACTCATTTTGAGTTCACATATGCATAGAAAGAGTAAAAAGAGAAGAAAAAAGTTTTCAATTTAATAGAAAAAACAATACAAAGAATATGTTTAACCAATTCATGTAATATTCAATTGAGTTCATGTTGTGATTTGTATGTAAACCAGAAATAAAAAATTATTTTCTCACGCTATGAAATAATAACATAAACTCAATGAGCACAGAGAGTGTGGTCGCATAGAACAATAAAATCTATTAGAGTATCGAATAACTCCTGCGAAGAGTGAGAGAGAAATTTACTGTAACTAAAACTTAATAATTAAATAGATTTCACATTTCATATTTGTTTTCTCTCTCTCCTCTCTCTCTCTCCTCTCCCTCTCCTTCCTCGCTCTCCCTCTTCTTCCTCTCTCTATCCTCTCTTTCATTCTTCGTTAGCCTCTCTATTGTAGTAAACATTTCTAAATTTATATCACGTTTAAAGTACACAAAACTACTACACTATACGGTATATATATTATAGATATTATATTGTTATCTCAATCGGTTTTCGGCTTTGAAAAGCAATTAATTCGAGACAAGAAATTGGAAAATAATCTTCAATTTTACTACAATTGGAAAAAAAGAAAAAAATTTCATTTTATTTCTTTTATTACAAAGAATACCTTTCGATCTTATACTCGGTATAACTTATATATCTAACAAGTCTTTTGTTTTTGTCGTCTTTTCAATGAAATTTTATTCGACATTATATTGTCTTTCGTTATCAGTAAAACTGAAGATATTTTTCATTAGAACCAAAACAGTACTGAATTGAGTATTAGTTTATAAATAAATCAAAACTAAGCAAAAAGGAAAAGAGCAAAAGTACAATAGAAAGAGTAAGTAAGTGGGAGAGGGAGAGGAGAGAGATGGTAGTATCGATTGAGAAGAACTACAAACTCAATTAACTGTCGCTGATTTGATCAACTCTGTGGGTCAAAATCTACGGCCAATAAATTATTATATGTTGTTTTATATAAATAAACGAGTCATAGATTGATAATACATTATACTATACTGTGCGACCATATCCTATCTCATATTGAAGCCATTATTATTGAATTTCCCCAAACTATTTATGCTGTCATTCCAACCATAGAGAGAAACAGTTTCCGTCTCTTTACTACTCGGGCACTGAATTTACTTTCTCTCAGTACTCTCAGTGTTAGATAATAGACTTTTAATCTATCTATCAATGAATTAGTTATGTTTATTTAGTGCGTAATACTATTGGTGGGTGTTCTGAGGCTTTATTATTTGCCACAAAAATTTTCATTTTATTTTATGTATCGCTTCGCAAAAATAGCCACAATATCCGCTTTTTTACTATTATTAACTCCACTGTCTAGTGGAGTAGGAAAAAGCTCGCCTCAGTTAGTTTATCAAGGGTGTGCTATAGAGAGGACAGGGAGTAGAGCTAATAGATATAGAGAGCAGATTGTCGGCAGGGATTAGGACTCTTCACCTGGACTTTAGATTCATTATAAGACCAAACAATAGATGCAGATGTGGTGCAAATGTGGAAATAGTGCTACGCTTGATGTGACCCGCGTGACGATCTCCCCATTCATGTGTTGGCCAACAATATTTTATGCTTCCCTTCACTCAATGACAATAATTTTTAATAATAGATCGGTTTGTTTTGTAATTTCATTTCCCAACAAATACTCAATATATGATAAAAACCTTTATTTCCATTACATTCACCCTTAAAATTGACATTAAATCAAAACATTTCTTTATTATTAGATCTATTATAAAATCTATTCAACGCATAGAGTATTCTGTAGTTAAATGTTTAATATCAGATAATGAAAGTCTATTTTAAAATCAATTCTGTCTAATATTTTTGACGCGTAACTTATTAATGCCTTATTGTTAAATAAAAGCCGGTTTTTGTTTTAAAAAAATATCATTTAATTTATAGAATTTGAGATAAAATTTAATTATCAAATAATCCTTATTTTTACAAAACCATTATAAAAGTCAATGTGGAATAAAAAACTTGTAAAAAAAATTTTAAGCCTAAATATTAATCAACTTTTTCAATACCAGTACCGATAAAGCGTATTAAAAGTTATTAAAAAATGTTATTATTAAAGATAGAGTATTAATATTTTATCTATACTTTTCTTTCCATTTACTATACAAATATGAAATACAAATATTTGATAATAAGTACTGAAAAATTTATGCTATTTTTGAAAATTTGTTTTAAAAAATTTTGATTAAAATTTAGATATTTAAGCATTATTTTCACTCATTAGGTTATTTACTCGAGTATTCAATAGAGTGTCCTATTTCTACCGGTGACTAAATGAGATTTATATATATAATTATCTAATTTATTGTTACATAATCTTATTTCTAATGGGTTTTAATGCAGTTTTAATATAAGGAAAATACTGTATAAAATTTATTTTCAGATATAAATAATTTTTTATATATTCTAAAAATTTTTGTATTTATTTATTTGACTTTAGATTACATTAAGTTCAGTGAACATTAAATGTGTGCTGAATAGGAAATAATGTGAACGAAAAATCACAATTAGGATCAGAAAAATGTTTTAATTAAACTCATTTATTTTGTTACCAAATATTTAAAAAAAATATTACTTCCCATTCAATAGATTACAATTTCATGAGTGAGCGAAAAAATTCCTATTATTTTTATTATCACTATTTTTGAGCTCTAAAATGAAAATTCTAATCAAAAGAATTTTCTAATTAAGAAATTTCTCATTTGTCTGTGTTTTAAATCTCTCAGTGAAACTGAACTGAATAAATATTTCATCAAAAAAAGTTTGCAATAATTTAGAGCTTTTTTATGTTAATAAAATTATTCCGATAGGAATTCTTATATCACTAATGATGAATATATTTACGGCAAAAATAAGTTAATTTACTCTTAGTTTTGACTCTGAAAATAAAATATCATTTGGAGAAATAAAAGTATAACTTACCGGTGAAAAAATTGATCGCACAGTTTATAATAATAATGATAAGTTTGCACATCATTATTGGGTAACCAGTATTTAATTTATCGATAATTTTTTCTTATAAATTAACGCTTAGAACAATGCAATCATTGGTGAAGAATAACTATTTATAATAAAATAAAGTTTTCCCAAACCAAGTGATGATAACATTTGGGTTAACAAAAAAAATATGAGAAAAAATGTTTCACTTTTATAGAAATCCCAAAATTAGTTATTATATGAATGAAGAGAAAGAAAAAACTGTTTACATAACAGATGTGTATAACATAAGAGATTACGAAATGTGAGGTAAAAATACCGGTTATTTACATTCAGTATAATATATAGATTATTGCAAGTGTTACTTAATTAGCAGTTCATATAAGTGCGTAAAACTTGTCACTCAAACTAAATAAAACGTAAAAATTTAGACACTTTTTTGTTATATAATATATTTTAATATTCAGAAGTTGTTCAGCAAAATAAGTCTAAAGCACTCACACATTATATAATAAACGACACACTAAACAAAACGGTTCTATGTGTTTAGTAAAGAGAACGAGTAGTCTCTCAGTTAAAACAATTTTTCAAAAGTTAAGATTTTTGAGGAATAGCAGTGAAGTAGCTGTTTGTTTGGCTGTAGGACTAAAACATTTCAACTCATGTTTCTCCTGATGCCTGTCTCTGATGATTGTGTTACGAAACTGAACGCCACTTTTGTAAACTCTCTCAGCTCATACACATACATAAACTCACTTTTCTTTATCATTCACATTCTCTCTTTCTCTCTCTCTTTACTCTACTCGTAGACCCAGTCTCTCAGCATTCAATTCATTCCCACTCCCACTGACAGTGAGTACTGCGCCGAGTGTTCAACTCTAACAAAACTGTATTACAGACTACTCGATGCGAACGTATATTTACCAGAAATTTAGTTTAGTATAACTTTTATATATAATTTATTGATCTTATATTTTTATGGCAGAAAAATATTTTTGGGCTCAAAATTTTTGTTCCCGTTTAGCGTAAAAATAGTTTTGTTTCAAATACATGCCTCGCAATAAACAATTTTCATTAAATTAAGCCTACATTACATTTAATGTAAATATTTTTAGTGGGAGTATACCCGATCGATTGTGACTTTAATTTATGACTCAAATACTAAAAATTGTAAATAAACTAAAATTAGATTTTATAAAAATAAATTTTTTTATTTAAATATTTTTTAATTAATAGATCACTCATTGGAACACAAGTGAATATTCCTATTATTCTCAGATATATCAAATTTTATCCCCTGTTTGTTCGAGTTATTTATCAAATTTAAATATCTGGTGTGCATTATATTTATCAAAATTTTATTACTGATTCACAACAGAATATTTTTTAATTATTTTAAAATTTCATTTATTATTCTTTAATATAGAATATATTCTATAGAATTATATTAATATATTAATAAAGGGTAAGAAGTAATAACTTCTTTAACACAGGAATGAAAATAGCATTCATCCCATAGACCAGAAAACCACTATAACTTACAGTTAGCCAATAAATAACTATCAATCAAAGCTATCAAAGGAAAAACTTATTGCATTAGTCAAAACATTTTTCAGTCATTATCTAAAATCTATAATAGTCTGGACTCGAGTTTTTTAGTCGTCGCGAAAGTAATTAATTTGTTTCTAACAAATATGACCAAAATATTTAATGGCGTTGAAGTAATTCTAACTAACTTATTAACACTTTACAGTTATGAATGCATTTTTTATTGATCCAAACTGTAATAAAACAAATTAATAGTCAGAAAGTTTTTAAAAAAATTCTTAAACAGATTAAAACTTTGTAATAGTCTGATAACTCAAACACAAATTGAAAATTTTTATTTGATTAATATAAGGCTAAACACAGAGAAAAATAATTTTAACTTAAAGAACATGAATGTTGTTTTGGAGAAATTTATACCAAATGTTATTTTTAAGAAATATTATTTATTATATCAAAAGATATTTAGAAAATGTTTGCAATTTTTCTCTTATTCTTAAAATCAAAACACAAAATAAATGGCAAAATTTTTTCTACGTTTAAAAATATTTTAAAGACATTAATAAACATTTTAGTAAACTTAAAATATTCCGCTTAATTAGATCTAAGAAAGATCATTCTCAGTTTATTACTAACCCTTCCCTATTGACGCCAAAATAAACGAGTCGTTATTTTCTCGACTCTCTATTCATTACATTTCGATTTAATCTTTAAATTAAACGAAAAAAGGAGATCAATATTTCTTAAGCGCTAACTATCGTGTGTTTGAAATTATAATTTTATTTTAATGAAAACTAATATTAATAAAGAAAAACTCTATACATAAATAATAAAAATAAAATAATAACGTTATTTCTCATTCAATTTTATATTAGTTTTCATAATTTTTTACGTTAGGAAAGAAAATCTTAAGAAAAAA
>JAQGCF010000014.1:0-19920 GCA_034699405.1 Hermanniella punctulata | reverse complement strand
ATAATTTTAAGGATAGTTATAAAGCTAATTAAGTTTAGAAGAGATTAGTTATGTAAAAAATTATAATTAGTAATATCTCTCGACGAATATGTATTATTTGATATTATCATTGATTTTACTAATTATTTGCAATTTTTAAGTATTTAATAATAGGTATATATCCATTATTTTATTGTCAATTTTTTTTATACTTTGGGGACTTTAGTACGAGATCAAGTGTACCTGTACAGTACATAATGTATAGATCTACAGGTACATGAATAATAGAAATTCGGTTGATAAATATATTTGTAAAACATTCTTTAATTTAATTTTTGTAGCTTTAGATTAATAAGATTTTATATTTATATATTTAAAAATCTACGAGAATTTTTGGGAAAATCCTGGGATGGGATTCAAAATTTTGGCTATAGGAACAGGAATCCCTCCAAGTGTTGCCACGGTAAGGGAATGTGAATTAAATGTCTAGAATTTTAGAGACTAATACAAAGCTGTGATTTAAAATATTGTTTGATTTTTTACAATACATTTATTTCAGTTATTTGAGTGATTTGTTAGATACAGTATTTGCGTAAAACAATTAAACCTTTTTTAATGAATCTGATTAGTAATGTGCAACTTAGGAAAATTTAGGATCTCCTGTGCGTCACAGATTCGGAGATATTATTATTTTTAGATTTAAGTTCAATACAGATATAATATAAACAGTAATTTTATTTTCTCTTAAGTAACTCTTAGTCCAGAAGTTGACTATTTTCCCCATAACTGCTTTCGACTATTTATTCCCTATAACTAGTGATGTCCATAAACCCGAAAACCCCCTGAAAATCATATAAGTTAATCAAACTAATGAACGCATTATTTTATAATACTTATTATCTATAATCTGTATATATCTAAAATTGAATCGCTTAAGAAGTACTCCCTTTAATAATTTTGAATAACACTTCAATATCTTTAAGATTTTTAATACAAAGTTATAAATTTAATTGTAAAGAGTAAATAAAGTAACAAACCTGAGTAAGTTCTATGCGATTATTTATGTATGTAATGAAAGTAAAGTGTGATTATATGGAAATAACTAAAGAAATTTTAAACTACTTTTAAAAACAAGAATTTTAAGGGAAATAATATTGAGTGTCACATATTTTCTGAATAATTGTATAAAGGGGTTAAAAAGTGAAGTGCTATTGATTCTGAAACTACAAAATAGTATCCTTTGGGAGTAAACTGATTCACATAAACTATAACAAAAGCTGAGAAACTTTGCTCACAATTGCAAATAGATTCATATTACTATAGTTTAAACATTTTTAAAACTTTAAAAATTAGTCCAAAATTGTTTTAAATCTATTTTGGGTAAATAAATACATCATTAAATTATATCATTAAAATAATAAGGCATTAAAAATCAATATTTATTAAAATACAAATTCATTAGACAATTAAATCTTAGGCCACATTAAAGTTCTAAATGAGCCATAAGAATATATGTACTGTATCTGCACTTATACCAAAGACGTTTATATAAGTGAATACTTTGTCTGTGAATCTGTTGTGACTTTTGAATCTATGCATTAATCAAAACAAACACATGTTTAGTATATAAACAAAACACGTGAGACATTTAAATTTAAAATCTCTTAATATTTACGATTTTTAACGCAAATTAAGAGATAATTCATAGATAAATAAAAATAGAAGGGTCTGTAGCACAGGTGCTTTACTAGTTAACACTAAACCTGAGATAGTGAGATCGAATCCTAAAGCAGAAAAAAATTCTGGCTTTTACTGACCGTGAAATTCCTATAGTTGTCACAAGACTCGCCACCTATTCTAGAAAATGCGGATATTTTTGTTTTCAATTGCAAGTTCAGCACATGTATGCTATTATAGTTATTACTCATCAAAAAATTAGTGATAATAACATTGGAGAGAGTTATCAGTTTTCAGTTCCTATTTATTCTGAGATAACGACTCATTTACTTCAATACTTGGCAATTGAAAGATTTCTCGAACACACAGATAACAAAACACGGATACAATGAACAGAAATTATATAATAGATTACATATTTAAGGGAAAATTGATATGACTTTGATTTCCTTAAAGTGAATAAATGTTTTAGTACTTTGAGTGCCGAGTATTTAATAACGAGACTCTGTTGTAATTGTTTATGACGTTAATCTTCGATTGTGTAAGGGTTTGAATGGCGTGATTTGATGTTTGTTTGTTTGATCAGCAATTTTTTTTACTAATGAAAAGTGTTATTCAATCATATTTTACTACTCATTCTTAATCCTATTCTTAAATTCAAGTTATTTCCCTCTGATTTCTATCAATTACTGCAAACGCGCGCATATTTTCAATGCCTTATCATTAAGTTTTATCTTACGTTCAAATACCTAAACCAATGGAATTATTATTTCCTTTATATGTATTAATGGGTTATTGAAAATGTGGAAAGTTTTTCAAATATCGTTTTCCCGACTGATTGGTGCAAATCTTTTTGTCTATTAATACACCAATTAGTAAATCAATAAATTAGAATTAAAAGCTATTTTTGTTTACAAAAACTTGTTTATTGAATCTTTACTGCACTTTGGGGTTTATGGATGGCTTTCATAAACAGATTCTCTTTATTTTGATAAATAAGTTCAAAAATTTCTGATTGTTTTTATGAAATATTACACTCAATAAAAACAAAGAATACTTAAAATAGAAAATAATTGTGCAAATAATGAATGACTCATTATATTGTACGCGGAATATATCTTTGATTACATTAATTACACTATACTCTGTACAGCTATGACTTAATACAGAATATATATGTAATCATAATTTTGAATCACTTCTCAATCACATATGTGTTGCACAGAGTATAGTCGAAATTGATTTATCACCTGTCGATCGTCGATACCAACATTTAGTAACATTTATATACGTTTGTTATATAACTTCATACTCAATATTTGAGGCCCCGTTAGCTCAATAGATAGCATGCTTTCCTGAGTTAAGGTTAAAACTGGTGACCCTCACCAGCATCTCATTTTCTATCTTGTTTTAAGGATTCCAGTCTTACTTATTGCAGCTAAAGGCTCGCCATCTCTTCTGAAAGAATGAGAGCTAACCTCAGCTATTCTTTTAGCTTATGACGAGAGAGAGAGAGAGAGAGAGAGAGAGAGAGAGAGAGAGAGAGAGAGAGGAGAGAGAGAGAGAGAGAGAGATTATATAACTTTTTTTTATTGGAATTAGAATTGTAAATAAATTATTTACTTAAATAACTTTTATCTGTAAGTTATTACCAGTTTTTAGAATTTTTCTGTAAATATTATCGTTTATAACTTAACATAAATTTTTGATAAAAATCTTTTTTTTTCTATTTAATAAACTTATAATTAATGATATTTTTGAAATATATTAATGAATACTCCTTTGTCTTTATTTATAAGTTATTTTTTCTCAATTAATTAAACAAATCTTCCGAATCATTAATTATCTCTATTGAGAATATTGATCCAAATTCTCAAGCAATTCAATGCTCTGTTTTTTGGCATTATTTCAAATCAAAATAAAGTTTCAGAAATGTTAAAAATAGTTTTTAAAAATTGTCTTAATTAAACTAAAATCAATATTTTAATCATTTGTATCAATTATTTATTACTTGAAATAACGTGTGCTAACAATTTCTCGTTCTTATTCTTGTACTGTCGGCACAGACGAGAGCGACGACACATTATTTAGAATTATCGGGAATTCCTGATTTTATACTGCTCATTCTAGTTTGAATATACTGTGCAGAGTAATTTAATATTAATTCATATCAAGGTTAGGAATTCAAAAAATTAATTTATTTTTCCCGATTTTATAATATTCCATATTTTGTTAATCTTATTCCCGATTTTAATAATATTATTTCTTATTTTGTTATTTTTATTTCTTGTTTTGATAATTTTATTCTCGATTTGAAAAGTTTTGTTTAAAAATTTCGTTTAGTATGTTCCTGAATATTCCCTATTTTTACCGATATAAATGGTTAAATTTCCCGATTTTTAAAAGTTTTTATTCCCGAAGATTCTCACTCTTATTACCGGGTAAATAAAATGGGATACGAACTACTCATATATTATAATTATTGCATAAATGCATTATAAAGTCTGAGAAAATAATAAAATGCTGTGAAAAATGGTTTCTTTAATCTATAAGTAATCAAACTTTGATATCAATGTAATTGAGATATAATCGGAGATTAAGCTAATAATAAACTAAAGCGAATGAAAACATTTCTCTAATCTATTTGTTTAAAAGTGTTGCATAGAATGAAGTGATGGCATAACTCTACAGCTATAGTGGTATAGTTGTGTCGCATTCTATTTCCCTGATAGTAGTCGTTCATAATTGAGGCAAAATTCCGACCTTTAGTTATAACTTCTTTGAACGACATAGAGAGCGCTAAAAACACATGAGTCGAGTATAGGGAAAAATTACGGATCAATCTTAGCTCCAGTTGGAACCAATTACATAGCGAGGCTTTAGTTTTTTTCTTACACTACGTTTTCATGACAAAGTGCTGACCAGCCTTGAACTCCACACTAGACTTATGAGTACAATGGGAGTGCATGCGCAGTGGTGAATGCCAGTGAACATAGTGTGAGTGTAGGGAAACTTCGCCAAAATTGAAAGTTTGAATTAGTTTGTGTTTAACTATCGCGAAAAACGAGTTGTGACAAAAGCTATTGCAGCAGTAGTAACCAAATCTGCACTAGGTGCGCTTACTTTTCGGTCAAATCTTATATATTTATGGAACATACCGGTGTGTTAACTGGTGTTACACCAGTGAGATATTGTTTATCGACTCCATCACCAAAGCCATTACACTCATCATCGTCTTCAATGTCCAGTCCATCGTGTGATGGCTTATCCCCCCGTCGTTTAGTTGTTTCAAATGTTGTTATCGAATCAAACTCTGATGGAGAGGTTCTCGATCTAACCCTACCTATTAGAAAGAGAGCCTCCAATGACTCGCAGCCAAGTTATAAGAAATCTCTGATTAGAAGATATTGTAAGTCATTATTTATTTACTCAATTGCCTGCGCTCTCACGTATGTATTGAAAAATCGCGTTGTGTTCACTATAACGAGCCTTTACTTTAGTAATGTATGTGTAGTATATGTAGAGAGACCTAAACTCGAATTGAAGTGAGATTGAGAGTGAGAGGTGACCCACTGGCCGACTAATTAAAATCACTTTCCCTTCTAACCTCATAACATAGATTTTAAAGGATAGTAACTTAACTTTATATACATTACACTGATATACACTACACATACAGTATATGCCGGAGCTTATGATTATTGCTGTAAACACTAAACAAATAAAATACTAAACACTACAAACACTCACACAAAACATACGCATATTATCAATCGAAGTCTAAAATTAATTTTTACTCAATGAGTAGGTAAAAAGTGTTCCCTCGCAATATACCTGTAGTAGGTATTCATTTATACCCTCGTTCTCTATGTTAACACATTTAATAAATGCCTTTTTAACAAAAAGAATTAAATCATTCTATCATTCACTACACAAATGCATATTATTTTAGTTTATTTATTAGAGGAAAAAGTTTATACATTCAGCTCATTATTCAACTCATTGTGTATAAACTGTGTTTTTATATGCAATTATTTAATTTTCTTATTATTATTATTTCCAAACAATTGCGTGTTTTGTTAACTAATTTTTCATACATTTTAGACTTGCATTAAAACTCAAATACTTTCTCATTTAGGAAATATAAATCAGTGAACAAATTAGTAGTATTTTATGCGGTCTCACAGAAGTCCTAATTTTGTTGTTTAGGCGAAACGATCCCATCCCATGACATCCCTATATCCCTATTATCTCTAATAGCTATCGAATAAATGAGAGTTTAAAGTATTGAGCAATAATGCAATAATAGGTGACATTAACATTAGTGTTAGTTTTTTTGTTACTGAATAATATTTATTACTACTTTGTCCTCAATTTTCTCCAATCTTGTTGTTCGGAAATTTACTTTTTTTTAAGAAGGAATACCTACCATGAACTTATTCCACTATATTATAATTGAAAAACTTGTATAACCTTTAATATCGCTTTACAAATCTATACCTTATTTGAAAGTATACGAACACTTCCTCTGCGGATCTTTTTCTATCATTTGTTACTCATTGGTAGTTATATGAAATTCTTTTCCGCTCTAGAATTGAGAGAACGATAGCAGAGAAAAAATGAGTAGCTTTTGCTTTAAAGGAAAGACGAGTGACGGGTATAGTATGGGAAGGAAGTGATGGCACAGAAAAAATTGCAATTTATTAAAACACTTAATATTACTTTTAGTCTACTTTACTGTACTTTGGATTTCTTTATTCTATGTCTTACTTTGTACTATCGATATAAAGCACAGTTAGGATCGCATAGAAATTATCTGACATTTAATTGTAGACTAACTTCACTCTAAGAAAGTTCGAAATTGACAAACAGTTTAATTAACTTTTTATGTTTATATTGATTATAACGAGAATAGACTACAAGATATATAAGATTAGTAGACGTTTTGGTGAGAGATAAGAGGAATTGTAGGCAAAAATAAATTGAATGTATTTTTTCTCAAAGTCTGCACAAATATTTCAGTCATAGATAACTAACTAATAGTGTTGTTATTGAATATCATATTTTGGTCTTAAATTTCCTTAACTGTAATTCTTGAATGAGTGACTGTTTGAAGTAAAAAGCAGAGGGAGATCTAAAAAAGTAGGTCAGTAGGGTTTAAACCAAAACAGTTGTTCCGAGATATCATTTCCCCTTTGCCTTAACTATGGATTTTTGGTCTGTCTGGTCGTCCCCTTTACTCTCTCACACTGCACTGTTCGCCCCTTTCAGACATCTAACAAAATATTTCTATTTTTTGGTTCTCCCACTGCTCTCCACTAATGTCTATGTCTGGGTCTTTAGGTTAACCTTTTTTTAACGGTGATCGCAATTTCTACAACAATGCGCTCAAAAGCAGGAAAAGAGTCTGAAAATCATTTTTTACAAATAGTGAATAAAGGACTACAGGACTACCACTTATAGACCTGAATATTCTTTTTCTCGGAAATAGTGTTCCCGTTATTCGCGTCAAAACATTATAAATCAGAAATGCATTCAATGTTAACCCATATATAAAAAGAGTTCCGATTATAACAGATCCAACTCTTATAAGAGCTAAAGTATTAAAGGTTTTAGTCAAAGTATATGTGCAAATAATGTGAAATACCCCGACTCTCATGACTATCATTTATAACATAACAGTGTTCGTGAAGTTGTGCGAAATCCGCATTTCAAGAGAATTGGAAAACCATTTCATTTACTTTTTCCTGTATATCATGTTTAGAGTATTATTCATTCGAGTCCTAAGTAAACATTGAACTAATAAATTGAGTCAAAAATTTACTACAAGTTTTTCCCCAATATGTAAATTATAGGTAGTATTCATTAGTCTTATTGAAAAACACTTCTCTAATGGTTTCGTCATTTCCTTCTAAAAGTGAAAAATATTTTCAATAAATTTTATATATATTATGCATTAAAATCAGTACAATTCAGTACTACTTGTGCAAAGAGAGCTGTTCGAGGAATCGTTAATGAAAATTAGTTCTGATGTGAAATTTCCCAAACCATAAAAATTTGAACTCATTTTGTAGAGAAAAGTTACTTAAGTTACTTAACTCAAGGAAAAAGTTTATCAAAAATAAAAATTAGGGGAAAGAAAGCGCTTTAACTTAAACTATATTACAATTAGCTATCGATCAAAATAAAAACACAAAATAATATCTGACTTTTAGTATAGAAATAGTGAATATCTAGAAATGAAACACAAAGAAAAACTTGAATGTTTCAAAAGGTGGGGAATATTTGGGTAAAGTATGGCCGCGAGATTGTGATTAGAAAAAAGATTTCTTCGTAATAGTGTATAGGTTTTAATGGAATGGAATATCTATTTTATAACATATTTGGTTAGTATTTCTTTTGTTAATATTTTCCTGCTTTGGAATTGCAAAATAGCTGTTATTATTATATTGAGTTCAGTTGCATTAACGAACAGCTCTCGTATTGGTGGCAGTTGTTGTTGGCCTTGAGTACGTGTTCCGGTGCCATCGACCGTTTCCAAGGATCAAAGTAGAAGAGAGTATAGAGAGAGTATTAATAGATAGCTCTCTCCTCTACTCTCTTGCGCTATCATTACTTTCGAAGGACAAAAAGCGCAGTACAGAGAGAACTCGAAAATTACATACATTCACAAACCCTGTGATCATTACTATCATACGAGTGTTACCACACTCACTGTACAGTGTATGAGAGGGAGAGACAACAGAGGAAATTAATGACTGACTGTTTATGTTGTTTGTGTGTGCGTTTGTACTTGATTTGCCTCATCTCTCCATTTTATCTGACCTTCTATTGCGTTACTTATTTGTGTGAGCTCTGAGTTATACACATATTAAATAGCATTTGAATCTAGAGGAGAGGGGGAGTCAGAGCTGTGAGGGGCAGATGTCTTATTAAATTTGATACACTCATTAAGATTAGTAATAATTGCAGATAAAAAGGATACTTAAAAAAATCTTAATTTTATTTTTGATATTTTAAACGAAAACATGAGATCAGAAGTAATATAAAATATTTCAAAATCGATAAAAAAATGTTTTTCAAATGAGAGCCAAATATAAATTCACAAAAAATAAATGAGAATTAGAACAACAAATTAAAAGTTTTAAAAAAGAAAATTATATACAAAATAAAACAATTTCGCGACTTATTGCGAAGTGTTTTACTGAAAATTTGAATAACAAATATAAATACAAATTATATTAGGCATCAGTGGAATACCTTTAGAGGGAATCTGATGAGTAGGAAACTGTTTACTTTTGAACAGAGTCCTAATTAATGGAATTATTGAACGTTGAAAAGCGCTAAAAATATGAGACTTGAGTTTAAAAATTTTAAAAACAATTATCATTGAGTTGAGACCTATTTTAATATTGCAGTTGACTGTGACGAGTGTCGACTGTATTTTCATAAAGACAGTAACATTGATATCATTGATAGCATTTCTTTCACCGTTAGTTTTGTCATTTCGAGGTCAGTGGGACGATGAGAGGGTGAGGGGCAAGAAGTATAACTGTTAGATTGTTAGCTCCATTAGAATCAGTAGGAAAAACATCTGCGCCTAAACTACTCGCACACATTTCTATCCCCAATACAAAAACTTTCTCTTTTTTTGAGTCGGGACGACGCGTAGTGATGAGGATATTTAGGTCTTATTGCCCCACATTTGCATTCCCCCACCATCTCTACTCCAGTATAATGTCATAGTAGGAAAAATTGTCTGAATTGATGTATTCTGTTTTGAGTACAATACATATTGAAACCACCGCTCGAATACTACTACTACTACTACTACTACTTCCGAGTGGTGGCCAAAAACGAAATATTTTTCTATTATAACCGTTACTCTTGAATGGAAGATAGGGTACAAAAACCTACAACTATTACTGCTATTGATTTTCAATTGAGCTCAATATTAAATCTCATTTTCTCTCTTTTCTATTGAGTTCTCCCCAACTCTTAAACCTTTTTACCCGAAAGCCGAGTCTAAGAGTCTGTTCTATTTATAAACTTTTTTTAAAGTACTAAAACCTTTTCCCTTTGACATATGAGAGCGGTTCCAAAGTCTTATAAATTGCACTTTTTGTACCAAATGACAAATTAAGTCTGAATTCGATATTCTTTGTTCATTTTGAGGACACATTTTTGTTAACAAAACTCAATACAAGAAAAAAAATCTTTTAAATAATCAAAGAATCATCAAAACTGAGTGAATAGAAAGAAAAGCAATGCATAACTTGACTTAAACTTAAGAGGAAATCAAAGCAAAAGTGTTATACAAATTACAAACTTATGCAAAAAAGAGCAAAAAAACAACAAAATAGAAAAATAAAATAAATGTTTAAAAAGATTTTTTTTGCGATTCTATGCGAATAAAAATTTGGTTAACAATTAAATTGAATGCAAAGTATAATATGTTATAGTTATTAATGTTATGCAATGTTGCAGTTGATGGTTGCGAACCTGGAGCCCCACCACCTAATGGGACGAGTCATCATTCAAATTCAAACCCATCTCAGAACGCGAGTCCTCCGTCACAGACGGGTCCGCCGACCACTACTCTGTTGCAGAATATTCTACAACAAAGTAGGACAACAACTAATGGTAACATATACTCTCTTCAACGACAAACTCAATTGGCCACAACTACTACCACATCACCCCTTCCACCATCACCTGCCGATTCGGGTGTCAGTGATGTCGACTCTCATTACAGTTCCAATGATGAACAACAGCAGCAGATGAGCCAATACGGATATTTCTATGGCGCTCAACGCTCCACATGTAAGTCAATTGAGTCATTGATTTTTCTCAATTCAATTGGTTTTATGCGATCTCTAAACGCGAACAAAATCTAAAGCTTTTTAAAACTCAGCGAAATCTGTACTCAATTCGTATTTCATTCAATAGTTTTGTTTTGCGAACAAATTTTAAGTAGTTTTCAATTTAATGGGAATTCTGGCCAATGATTTGTATGCGTATAGCGCGAGAGTACAGTGTAATAGAGTTACAATATTACAACAATTAAGTTCAAAACTACTACACACTGAGGAATTCATTGTCAATGGGCTTTTGTTTAGAGTAATACTTGAAAAGAGAGAGCAGTTCTGCAAATCTTGTTTTTGTTTGGTGTCAAAAGGCTTAGAGTTTTACTGCTTTTTTGTGTGCATAGAGTGGGATGACATGGGGATGACATGCATTTTGAATTAGTTTCGAGAAACATAACAGACAATGAAACTTGCAATGGGATGGTATGGGTAGTGGTAGTGGTAGAGGTAAATGAAACAATTCTTGAAGAACAGGTTCTTTCGAATTCAGTGGAGAGAAAGTTTTAAGCCCTCCACTGAAAAGACGCTTTCGTTTGAGGAGAAGTGGTGTAAAAATATTTTGTAACTGACTCTCACTTCAAGTATTTGATGCACAGAATGCACAGCAAAAATGCTAACGAAAAATCCGGTGTCTGTGTTGAGTTGCTCTGGGGTTAAAGTTAGAGACCTGACGAGTGAGCTTAAGAATAGTAATCTTACTGCGAGAAAGAGATAGGGAGAGCACAGGATAGGGGAGCAAACACTAAATAGATGCCATAATTAAATTCATGGACGCGAGCGCTAGTATTTCCGTCAACGAAGTAATCACGGAATTCATATTAAACTAATATTTGCTTACATTTGACTCCATATCTCTCAAACATTAACTCGAGACTAGTTTTAACACTGTATACAATGCAAATGAATAGCATTACCCAAAACCTTATAATTTAGATTTATTACAGTATTGTTATGAAGTAAATAATTTGGGTTTGAGAGGCATTACTACTCTTCACTCTTCCCGTAATACTTTTGAAATACTTTTTTTTAATGCATTATTTAAATAGAAAATCCGCAATAAATAAAATATTATCGACAGGAAGTAAACGCAGGCTTTTGTAGAGTAATGTATTAAGAATTTATTAAATTGTGTAAACGAGGAAAAAATTACAGTGAATTGTATTTACATTATTACTTAAGTGTTGTCTTATGTTTCCACCCATTATATCCAAAAGTCAAACATAATTTCTATTATTAATTTTGCTGAAACTCTCTGTGAATTGAGAGTAAATATTAATGGCATTTATCAAAGATACATAACATCCCATTTCCCTTGAAATCCTGGAATGAATATAAATGTAGTATAACTTATTGAAACTCTACTATTGGGTAATAATAGATAAATCATTAAATATTTCCGAACAAATATTATTAGAAAAATTGGAATTTTTTTCTTTCTTTTTATTAAAATCATATTATATTTATTTATTAGTTATTCATTGCATGAATTATTTGATTCATTCTCTGTATCTCTAGACATATCTGAGAGATAAATAGGAAAAAATCTAATAAAAATGCTATTTATTACTATTCAAACACTAATTAAATAGTAAACGGAATCGAAAAATTAAATCTCTGTTCCAATACTACATTGAAGTGAAGTTTGCAATTATGTGATGATTAGAAGCAGAATATCAAAGAACTTTTGTTTGAGTACAGAATTTTAATGGAGTTTAAAAGTTAGAAATTATCAAATTCTTTATTGATTTCTCTCTCAATAAAAAAAATCTAATAAATTCTGCAAACAATTTCTCAGTAGCACTAAATTATAAGAGTTAAAAAAATTCTATTTTTTATGTTAGATAACTCTTCAAAATACCGATGGCTATCAAACATAGTGCTCTCCTAATCATATTTTATTAACCTTTTTATTAGTTTTCAAAATATATATAAAAAAAGTTTAATAAAAAAACATATATTGAAAGCTTTGGGTTAATAAATATTTCGAAAAAGAAAAATAAAAAAAGTTATATAATATATATATAAATGTTTTCACAAAATGAATGTAACGCTTAGTTAGGAAAAAAATTAAACAAAAAATAAGAAATAAATCATATGAATGAGCAAAAAAATGGTTAGAAAAGGTAAGACATGGGATTTGGTATTAGGAAAAAATAGCTGAACAAAAAGAGACAGTGAATTCGTTGAGAGCCTACAGTATAAGATCGTATAGCTATAGGTAGTTCGCATCAAAAAATGTTAACCTTGAAGAGATCGCTACAAAGTCAATGGTACATTCACCCACTGACATTGAAACACAGAGCAACGCACATCACATCATGCGCTGCCATAGCAGCCAACTTATTAGATTTCCTGTTACAAAATTCAACTAACATTTCTAACGCTCACTCTCACAAAATTATCTCTAATATTATACAATACAGTCCGAGTATAAAATCCCCCACAAAAATTGCATCAAAACGCATAAAAATGTAATTAAAACTCTATCGGATAAAAGCATTTGAGAAACACATTTGAAAACAATTTTTGCGTAACTTTTTATAATTTTATAGCTCTTCGTTATAACTAACTTAATTATAGTGAGATATTAGTGGAAAAAATCTATATATAAATGTTAAAATTCTCGAACAATATTATACATACATGAGTTACAAATATAATTTTGATGCAATAAATTCATGATAAGGTAGTAGTGGTAGAGGAGGAGATAAAAATGGGAAATAAAAGTTTTAAGACCCACTCATTGACTATCCATCCATCCCTTCCTTGCATTTTTGTCTTATCTTTCATTTTTATTGATTTATGCGTTTTGTTTCCAATGCATTCTCTCTCTCTTTCTCTCTCTTTATGTTTTTTAGTGCATTTTTTCTGTTTATTCAGAGATTAATAAAGGGAATGATTCAAAGAGTTGCGTATAAGTGCATTGCGGGAAAGTTTTGAAACCTTTTTTTAGAATGTTCAAAATATTTTTTACAGATAGGGTTCCAGAGGTTTCTCTCTTTTGTAACGAGTGGCACGCATTCAACCCTTTTTTATGTAATATATTTTGCGCTGAATTGAAGCCAAAACTCGTTAATCAAATAAACGCTTAACCATTAAGTTCTTTGAATTCAAAAATCCCCCGTTTTTTCCTTTTCCTTTCTTTCTAAGAAAAACTATTTATAAGTGCAAAAAACTCTTTCAAACATTGAAATCGAGAATTTATTTTTGTTGGTAAAGAATGAGAAGTAAAGATTACTATAAAAAACAAAAACTCCACTACTTTTAGATAAAAGGAAAAATCGATAACAAAACTAAGAAGAAAAATGTCGACATCTATAATAAAATAAAGAAATACACAGAATTTTTTTGCCAAATACTTAAACTCTGAGTTAATCTCTACTTAAGATCAAAGCTTAACTCAATTTTTATCGAAACAAAAGTTAAAGCAAATAAATTAGTTATCTATAAGTTTATCGATAATTAGCATTTGCTCTGACTTTTCAACATTGAAAACAACCGAAAAGTACAGTAATTTTAAAAACACAAATCTATGACTACCTTAAAAGTGTTTTACATTCAACTAGAATTTGTGTCACGAATGCCCCCTCAGTTCCCTTTCTAACAAGTATTACAACATTTATAACGAAATAATTTTATAGTTAAAAGATTACGTAATAAAACAAACTATACGTTTGATATGAAAATTGAAATTTTATGCATAAAATGTGTTCAAAATTGTAAAAAACGGTCCAAACAATAGCTTTTTGAATAATAATGCTTAACTGTTAGCAGTATTGTTAGCAACGTTTTGGCTATAATTGTGAGAACTTAGGTTTCGACCAAATTTATGGTTTGTATTATACAGGAGTTTTAAACTACTGGAAAAAGTGCCCATTTTTTCCCTTATTTTAAAAGCGACCGTTTCTTCAGATTTTAAATGCCTGATTCAGATAAAAGTAGGTTAAAAGCAGGCAAAATGTCTCGAACGCAATCCACTGTAACGGGTGTTCGCAATTGTGAACTTCATTTTTAATGGCACACAACACAGTTTCTCACCTCTATTTCATTACTAAACTAGAATTAATGAATGTTTTTCGGATATTTCAAAAACAACTTATTTATCATTATTATAGAAATTAGATTTTTTAAGGCTTTGATCCAAAACTATTCTTTTATTTTTTCACTCATTTCCGATACTCAATAAACTTCATTGAAATGTCTAAAAACGATATACAATAGGAAAATGAATTTTATTTAAATTTTTTAAAATGAATTTTTTAAATAACTGTTTAATATTTGACCGAAAGTTATATAATAAATATCCTTTGATTTAAATTGTGTAATATTTTTTACACCAATCCCTAAATTTTCGTAATAAAAAAGTCATTAAAAATCAAATACTCGAATGTGCGATAAGTCATATGTAGAGTACAGAGAACTACTTAGACTAATAACACTAAACTTGTAATGCACTTCAACTTCTTCTTACGCCATATTCCGTTGGCCCAAATGTCCCTTTCATTATACTTATTCACTTTTTTCCTTCACCCCTGAATACCTCTCTCTCTTTCTCTCTCTGCTTTCTTCCCCCTCTTATTTGACTCACAACACTGCTATCTCTACACTTGATTTCTTGTTCCTTACAGGAAATTCTGTTGCCCGCAGACGGAGAGAGTGAAGAAGTGCTTTTGGGAATGAGAATTGAGGGGGAGTGGGGGTGAAGGCGGGTTAGGCGGGCGGAGGACTGTTGCAGGCTATCAATTGGTTTCGCTATTGAAGATATTGTAGTTCGCTTTTGCTCTACTGTACTCTTGCCTTAACGCTATTCAAAAAAGGTTTTGTGCTTCCGGTCTACTCTCTTATAGTGTGACTTTGGGGAGGAATCCGATCGATAGGGAGTCGAGAATTCTCTACTGACCTCAAAAAGTGTATTCACTTATACCGTATATCTCTATACTAGTTCTTCTGTACTGTTGCAGTACTAAAGCGAGGGTGGAATACATTGATAATAATAGTCCGATACAGTTGACACTCGATTTTAGTGAACACAATGTCGTAAAGAAATCTATTCATTAGTAATATAATCTCAAATGCATACGTAGGCAATCTATGCTACCAAAATGCAATCAATGCAGAGTACAGTAGTATTAATATCACATTAAATGAGAATTTTCTTTATTTTAGTTAAACTCTCAAAGTTTTGATTTGTCATAATTAGTCCACTATATCGGGAGTAGAACGTATCGAATGTGAGTTACTGGTTCTGTAGCTCTAGTGAGGGAATGAGGAGCCAAACTCAGTGAAATATTTTCCTAAAGAGTAAACAACTAAATAACAACAGAATATTTAGAATAAACAGAATTCATAATAATAGAAAAGAAGAAATTTTAGTGAAAAACATATTTTTTTAGGTCAGCGCTCTGTCAAGTACTGCACCACTGATTTCTCTCTTTCGTTGCTCTCTTTGATATCAGATCTTATTTTGTTGTTGTTTTGTCGCGCATTAGATGTACACAATGATGTTGAGGGAGTAATAGGTCTTATGGTCATTGGTATAAGTATTGCGACATTTATTGTGAATATAATGTAATAAAAGCATAACTTTTTTTGCGTAAACATCTTTGAATGCCTACCGAAATGCCTTTCATTAGCATATGTTTGACCAAAAGGTGGCACAAAAAATACAATAAAATTTATATAACTTTATTTAGGTATCCCTAAAGTGTTTAGACTGAGCGAAAAATCTGTTACACTTTCGAAAATCAGTAAACAGGATAATGGGTTAACACTGTATTTCAATGTTTTTATGGAACAAATAGAAGGCAAAAGTATATTTCCATTGCGCTAAACCTAATTATACAAACAATGGCTTAATTGCACTTTAATTTAAATGTCATTCCTATTGTATAAGTAGTGGAGTTCAGTGCAGAACAAATTATTTAATTGCATTCATTTTTACTTATTTTCTATACATATCTTATGCAATATGTATAAGTCATGTGAGAAGAATATCGGGAAAGTCCCGCTTTTTTACCGTTGACCTGAGATTAGCGAGAAGTGAGTCAAACTTGGTCTCACGAACACATCATTTCAATTAGGGTTTTATTTTCCCGACTTTGCTTTATTTGTTTAGGATTTTAAAAGTTTTTAACCCCTATAAATGCTACCCATCTCTGTGGTTATGACTTAAAGTATTCGACTGTAATTGGCGTTTCACTGTATATAACTTATTATACAATAATTTATTTTTGGCATCACTTTCATTGTCAAGGATGTATACGAAGGCAAACTATTTTATTTTCATATGTTATTGCAATTACTCAAAAATCTTCGTATTATTTATTACTTCATTTCCTAAACATTTAACAAAATAATTATTCGCGCAAACGATTCAATTATTAGTAAATAGTAATCAAAAGTTTTGTAAATTTTATTATTTTTATTTCAATACAATTGAAAAGTAATCGTTTAATAAGATATTTATATAAAAAAGATTTTACTTTCATTATAGTCTTAATTAAGTTTAACAACAACAGGATTTGATTGTGTTATCAGGACTTATATAACTTAGAGAGAGTAAAAGTATTGATTAAACAAAAACAGGAACTCATTCATTCATTTTGAATGGAAAAACAATTCTACAAATTATTTTATTTTATTTGAAATACAGCCAACAATACTGTATAGTCAACAATAGGGAAGTTTATTCTATGAATCAAAAGTCCATAAAATATAAATAATTTTCCCTATCATATAATATTGCTGTCAACACACGAGGCAACAAAATAAAGGCGTAATTCTTAGCTCACAAAAATCCCTCCGAGGCTTTAACACTGAAAAGGAAAAGTTCTCTTAGGGTTAATATTAAGAGAGGGAGAAAAAGATGGAAACACTGAAAGACTGGTTTTGATTTAATGCATTTTGATTTATATAAAAAACATGCAACAGTGCAACAGAGGCCTCAATATAGCCAATGTTCGCATTATACATGTATTATGCAAAATACGTTTCGCATAACTTTCAGCTCTATTTTCATTTTTAATTAAACTTTATTTTTCTTAACATAATTGCGAAAAAACTAATTATAATATTATAAATAAATCTAATTCTTTTTGATTGTATTGTCTGAGTTGACGCTAATTAGAGTTTACTGTAATTTAATTTAATAGCGATTATCATTAGCTAAGAAAATAAAACTATGAGAACAACAGCCAAACTCTCTTACGCTATGATTATTGCAATCATAAGAGTGTTTTAATTTTGTTTAAACCTCATCTGCTTTTAGTGATTAAATTGAAGGGCAATTCGCCAATAAGTGAGAGATCCCTGTGCTTTCTCTTGGCTTCGAGAGTAGTGTAAATACAGTAATTGTCAACACATTTGTTTCATTAAAAATTATATTACAATTATTATCGGGGTTTGAGGTCTAAGGATAGCGTAATAAATAAATAATAATAAATTTCCGATAGGATCTCACTTCAATGCATACCACAGACAATGCAATATAACTATTGCCGTCCTTTTAATAATCAAATATATTGTAAATATATAAAAATTGTGTTTTATCTGAAACACATTAACTCTTTTATCATAATATGTTTATCAAATATCCAGTACTTTCACTGATAAATAATGTTTTTCTTCCTTTTCTCGCAATATTATATTGAATTTAATTATTTTATAGTTTGTATTCAGAAAAAAATGTTTCAATGAATAGCTATTTTCAATGCAGTAAATTATAAATGACTTCTCTTTAATGATATTTTCAAAAATATTCGTTAGAAATAGAAAAAGGGATTATTATTACTGATAGCAATTACTAGTATTTTATTTTTTCTTTCCTTGTCTTTAATTTTAATTTAAACCTCTAATGTCTTTATTCCTTATTGTGAAAGCAATTTTAAATTAATATTAAATATTTTTTGTATATTAATTAATGTTTATATTTAAGCAAATGTTTATTATCTTTATTGAAATTATGTACAAAATATGCTTAACTAATGAATGCTTTCTATTATTGGTTAATCAGTTAAACTTCAATTAAATTTACTTTTAATATTGAATATTTGAACTTTTAGTTACTTTGTATATAAAGTTTAGACTAATTATCTAATCTATGCTAACATTGAATGTAAGCATAAGTGATATAGATTTCAATGGTATTAAATCAATGGGTATTAAAAGAATTATCAGAATTGGTTAAAAATCATAAAATCGGTGCAAATTGTTATTTATAGGAAAAAAATATTTTCAAATAATATTTTCATATAATTAATGTAATTTATAATTCAAGGCAACGGGAAGTATAGGGAAAAAAACGTACAGTACGTACAGTACTAATAGATAGTCATTGAGTTAAATAAATTTTTGTCATAATTTTCGTAATAGTGGCGCAACTATTATGCAGTGTTTCAGATTAAGTGTGTATACAGTATTGTGTAGTGGAGCTAAATTACTATATAGTGTTAGCAGTGTTGGTACTGCAGTATTATGCAGTACATAGGAAACCTTGAATCCGTTCGTCGCCCTAACGCAGAGCCAATAATAAATTTCAAGGACATAAAGCATTTGTCTCGTTTCTATGCCAACCTCAAGGCGAACGAACTCATCTCCCCCTCGTTTTCCATATCCTTTTAGCAATCGATCTTTTATTTTATTTTTTGGTCTCTTTTCTCTTTTGCTTTAACTTTCACTTTAAAAATTTCTACGCTTTTAGTTCACCATATCTTCGGTTTGGATCGCACTCTCCAAACATTGAATTACACGACTCGCGAGAGCTCTTTAAAAATACTCTATTAGAGACAACTTTTGTATAAGTTATACTTGTGCTGTACGCGCGCGAGACTACTAATTACGGGATTATGTACGTCTACCCTGTCTTTCTCCCTGAAAAGATACTCCTCCTCAACAGATTGTTTCTTTTAAACTTTCTCTCCGATCAAAAAAATCTCATTTATTTGTTGGACTAAAAGCAGAATTTCATAAACTCTAACCGAAACTCTATTATCAAACGGAATCACTTAAATCGTTATCAACTTTATATTGAACTCAATTTTTGAGAATTAAATTTTTTCCCTTTAATTTCAAAGGGAAACTCAGTCCACGTCTATTACAAATGCTAATACAGAAGGCTATGTAATAACTTTAAATACATGGCGACACCTATTAGCCAATAAAGTCTTTAAAGCCTTAATTATAATTAAATTGATTGAAAAAGAGGGGAAAGTTTGCACTACTATTACAGCACTTTTTGCCGACAAATTAAATTTTCATTACAATCGATAAATGATTTTATCGACAAATTCAAACATAAAAATTGACAAATAATTCGGTGTTCGCTATAATTGTCTGAATAAAGATTTTTTCTCTTATTTTTTCGCTTTAAGAGAGAAATAATACTTTGATTAATAGTTTT